>PYUH01000009.1:1278539-1319576 GCA_016808085.1 Suaeda aralocaspica
TTTTTTTTTTTTTTTTTTTTTTTTTTTATCCTGAGCCTGTACTTCATTCATTTGGATGATTTTTATTAATAAAGTTTCAAGAAAGCCCTAATACTTGCAATTAGCCCGTGAACACCTAAAAATGGCCTATATTAAAAACCGCACTATGATAAGTGTATTAATATCATACTTTGAAGCATAGTCTTCATCAATCTACCAACCCTGAATAAATCACAAAAACAAAGTCATCCTCATAAATATACAAAGTATCTTAGCAAGGTTTTGCAGCTTCCACGTTCCGATACTATTGCTGGTCACATGAATGTGCATAAATAACACTCTTAATGCCTTTAGTTAGCTCATTTACAAAACTACCTTTGTATCTTCAGCACAGCCCTACATTCAGCTAGGAAGTTGAATTGTTACATGGTCGATCATTCAATCAATAAGCTAAGAACCTGCACAATGTTAACAAATTGTGCAATTGCAATTAAGTATTTCTTCCTGATAAACTAATTTAATGGCAGTTTTAAAGCCACTAATACATCAAATCAAATCTCAAAACTCATTAAAATTACAATTGACAATAGCAGCAAGAAAGTCACGAACCACCTTCAGATATCCCCGAAGAACCAGCAACATCCTCGACTCTCATGTTTGCTGTCATTTCTTCAACCACTTTGCCCTTGTTGGCTGACTCGTTTACAGCTTTATCTAATCTTTTTAACCACCCATCGTAGTCAACTGGGTAAGGAGTCCCACAAAGGGTATCTACGTAATCAGCAAGCGCCTTCAATATTGCTGAAACTTCCCCAAGGTGCCTCTGAATGTGTCGCTTAGCCCAGCTCCTTTGCCTCCACTGCAGAGCAGATTCTATTGAGTCTTGTTGTTGCATATTCCCGCCACACAAGAAGTAGAGTAAATAAATAAGGCTTTCCACATCAGATGAAGGGCAAAGCTTCCCATGTTGAAGAGTATGGGATGAAGAGAAGAATAAATTCATCGTGGGGCTATCTCTCTCTTCTAAAACAGCCCGGCCCCACGCGACTGGAACGTAAAAGAAGCTACTGCTCGAGCCCTGTGCATCGCTAACACGGACCACATTCTCGGGGCAGATATCACCATGCTGAATGTTTGCGATCTTCGCACTTCTCAAGGCTGCCAAACAATCTCTGCAGCAGCGGATCGCCTCTTCACAGGAAAAGGGCCCGTCTTGAGAAACAATGGATGAAACAGGCTCTCCAATGGGAAAAGTCACAAGAATCGGCGTTCCACATAATGGATGATCACATTTCTCATTTGGGTTCTGCTTTTTGCACCTGCCAGGATGCAACATTTTGCCAGAGGTGACAATTTCAGGTAGATATTTGCTTGTAACTCCTGCTTGCCTTAAGAGGTTCAGAACTTTGGTTTGCCTTTGTACTTGGTACCATAAGCTCATATCTTCCCATGAAGGTTCTAATCTAGATGGATGAGCACCCACATATAAAGTGAGCAATTGTGTGGGATTCTCTAGCGATATAGCACTATAGCAAAAGGATTTCTCATCAATCAAGGGTTCGTGGATTTGGAAACTCTTTTCCCCTTGCTGCTGATCTTCAACATGTATTACATCACCCTCATGAAACATCAACAGTGATGCTTGATTCATAATAGCAGGATTGACTTCATGCTCATGTTCAATGATTTCTCTTTCTCCGTGTGTGATATGGTCTTGAGAGGAATGCTTTCCAATTTGATTCTCCAAAAGATGACACTCAATCCTTCGTTTCTGAAGCCGAAGGCTATGATCTGAAGCCACTGAGGCTATCGATTTCCTTGGTGAGCCAGCAAATTGAACGATAGAGTGGAAGGTTGCCAGCAGAAGCTGAAGAGTTCCTAAGTCGCCCCAATTCGCATTTCCTAGTTTATTCCATATTCTGTCCACTGTAGATACGCTGACAGCTGAATGATTCTTCATCCATTCGGCTGCTGCTTGATATGGGTTGTCTAAATTGGGTTCAAGATGGCGAACATCACCAGATAGTTTCACTACTGCTCCAAATCTAGAATCCATAATCAGGATAAAAACAGAATTGTCATTAAACTCACAACGTTTGCTCACTCTCCTTGAAATAAGTATATGAAAGCCGTAGAAAAGAGCTTCACTTAGAGCATTTAGTGAGATCCCTGATTTATTTCCCAGCATTATATCAGGTTTGAATAATGAAAACTGAACAACT
Source organism: Suaeda aralocaspica (assembly GCA_016808085.1). NCBI lineage: Eukaryota > Viridiplantae > Streptophyta > Magnoliopsida > Caryophyllales > Amaranthaceae > Suaeda > Suaeda aralocaspica. The sequence goes on from PYUH01000009.1 coordinate 1,280,741, forward strand.
TGGTCCCAGTGGGTATTTACGTCATTATCATCTCTTGCTATCAGAGCTGCACCACATAGCTCCGCAACTTTCCCCTTTGATATTGTTTTATCTAGAGAGTAGAACCTTGATCGAGGATGACGAGCACAAGAAACAAGAAATGGAGAAGGCGAACTCTTATGCCAGAAGGTATTCCACAAGCCATTGGCCATAGTATGAAGGAAGTCTTCTACAGCAAAAAATTCCTCTTCTTTTAGGTCACTAGAGCAGTAAAAGGAAGTTGGCATTCTGAAAAGCTGCTGGAAAAAGGTTCCCTCCAAAGCAAAGTCTAGCTGACGGAGCTCGTCAATCTGGAAAGGTGAATTAAATGAATATTGTTCACCATGGTTAGAATCTGCAAGAGCATTTTCCAAAATCCAATCTTCAAGGCTCTGGATAAAGAGTTCCAAGTCTACTAAGTTTCTTGCACAGTCTTTGAGTGCTTTGTAGGTTTTTTTCGAAATAGGAACAAACTTGTTATGAGAATTCAAGCCTGAAGAACCCTTACAGACCCCTGAAAATCATCATACGCCACAAAGATTAAGATCATTTAGAGTAATAATAATTGAGAAAATGATTTGAAGATCTTGCTAAGAAAGGGTGAGATGGTGCAAAGTTACCAGTTTTTGGTTTTCTCAAACTCTCATCAAAACTTTGCATCAAGTACAATTCCAATTCATTCTCTTCAAACCCTGAGGCAAGCATGTCATCTTTTTTAGGCACCAGGAAGAAGGGAATAGTTGTTGGAAAAAAGAAAATGTTTATTTACTGACCAGTATTGGATTTCCTGAAACTTCCTTCCAGCCCGTGTCCAGGTGAAGCATCTTCTGCAAAAACTGCAAGATTTAATTACAAGACAGTGCCATGAGTCATTTATTAAATACTTTCATCATATATGATCTCTTAGAATCATAAAAGATAGTAAATACAAGCCAACTATCACAGAACGATTAATATATTTTCAATTTCATCGCTACATTAGCACCTAAAAGATCCGCCTGAACAATCAGAATACTCTCTATTATGGGAATAGCTACAACCAGAAGGTATCCGAACAAGTTCACATTCTTAATGAGGCGCCTATCAAATAAATTTTACAAAAGAGTCAAATGCATGAATTTGCATAGGTCAAAATCTAACTTTATAATAATAAAGTTACCACGTTAGTGAGAATTGTCACTACTGATAAAGTGGTAAGTGCTAACAAAATTACCAAGTTCACTTCCCTTTCATCCTAAATTGGTGAAGTTTGGCAGATTAAAAGAACAGCATAATTCTCTTCATTTTTTCCCAAAGCCTCTATAATTAGTTTAAAGTATAGGAGTCCTTCTGCATCATAGTCGTACTAAACAGTGGCCATGCTATTTCCCTTCCTATTTTTCTGTTTCTTTTTCTTCCCTTCTCTCTCCTTCCAGGTCTTGTCTTGGAAAAATCTGATACGCACAGCTGAGATAATGGATAGCAGATATTTTTCTCTGATGTTTCCTTGGCTTAGATTATTGTTGGTTTTTGGTACTGTGAAGGCCATGATTCTCCAACCCTTTGAATGGGAATATAATATATTCTGATCTTTGTGTTATTCTTGGGCTATCTGGTCACAGATTTGGTGGCCTAAATTTGTGGGGTTGGTGGAGAATTTATGCTTTTGTTTGTACTCAAGAATTATGGCATCAATGAATCCATTTTTATCATTTTTCAAAAATTCAAATAATTAGTTTCATAGCATGCAATCAGTGATGGACAAAATGACAGCAAAAGTCTCTCTATTTCAATCTCTTTCTTGAACAAAACAAATAATATCACAAATTAGCATGTAGAGTAATGCATAAGATTATGAAGACTTATGACGACAACGTAAAAATCAAGTTGATGATTGCCTTTCATGATGCTGATTGGATCCCCTAATCTCATACTCCGTAACTCTTAAAGCTGATATGTAGCTTACAGTCTTACACTATGAGGTGATTATCAAATAGTCATTATCAAAGAAATAAGTGCATAGTCAAATGTACTTGCATAGAGAATAGTGATATGGCATGTCAAGCCAACAAGAGTAGCCTTACCAGATGCAGACTTTCTGAAACTGCCTGATAGACTTTGACCGTTGGAAGAATTGATTTCATTCTGTTGAAAGCCTGAGTAATGTTAATCATAGAAATCATACATAAATCAAGATGCATTGACCACAGCAAAAAAAAAAATTGTAATCAAGGTAGTTAGCTATCAATAAAAAAGATTTTGATTGACAAAAGTAGGGAATATAGAGCAACTATGATTACATAATTCAGAAAAGTGCAACAAGTCATGGAATTAACACCGAACCAATGAATGTCCTACCAATATGAGATGACATAAGTACCACATCTACAATGTAGCTGGAGCACGCTACTTTCTTAGGTATAGCATCTCAATAGCTAAAATACTACTCGTAAATGCTACTTCACATTTAATTTGGAGATTTTATCGTCTTTCAGAATTTGACTATAGAGAGAGTGTCCGAGTAAAAAATATATGAATTGTATCCTTTCCTACAGAAATTCGCAACCAATGTGATAATATTTAGGGCCAAATTGATGATACCTATGGGAACAAGCATTTTATATTCATTCTTCTCAAATCCTCATCACGACAAAAATCTTAGAGCTCTCATAACTTTACTTGTTTGATTGTTTCTTTAGTGTTCGACATGGTTTGACAACAGAATGAATGATATGGACTTGCCAATGGCTAGGTTACTCTGAAATAGCCTAATTAGCACATGCATCATTATTCATTAATGCGGACTGTGGGCGTAGTAGCTCACAATCTTCACCAATTATACTATGAATGTGAACCACCCAATTGCATTAAGCTCATTTACTGCAATATTTGTGTGAAATCGCCAAATGAATAAAACCCTAGCTCAACATATATTCCTCGCACCAATGTTGTGCCTTTGGACTTAACAGTTAACACCTACCCTCATATGAGGATGAAGCAATTCTCACTTCGGTTTCTTTTACTTGCACCATCCATCTAAATGGAACTGCCAAGTACAATTTTTGAGCTCACAATTTTCACTAGTAACACAAGTATTTGCTAAGTTTCTAAGCAATTGTATTAAGTGCATCGATTACAATGCTTATATGAAACTTCCTAATGTACAAAATCCAAGCTCAAGATATTGTCACTTGCACCAAAATTGCTACTTTATCCTAAGATCGTGATGAAATCCATTTGAGGACTTGGCAAGTCTCACAACATTGTCATTGTATCTACCCCATTATTTTGGATATTATCGGTCACATGTATGTACTATTCTACAATGTCCAGTCAGTTAATTATTCAAGACTGATACAGTATGTTGTATGCCTATTATCTCCTGTCAAAGGGAATATCAAAATGTTCAACAAAACCTCATACCACAACTTGGGGAAAGGAACCAAAAACTGATGTGATCCACACAACCGGGGGTCAACGACGAGTTTGATTTATTAATTCGCTTCCAACTATAGAAATGTAGACCAATTTAATAGTTTCATCCTACAGAATTTCATGAAAATATTATAGTACCCAAGTTGCCCAAGAAGTTGTATAGCACCAAATATATCAAAATTGCAAAAACTAAAGATTGTTAATTTTTCAGTCAACCTAAATTGCTTTTTCACAAACAACAAAACCTTCAACCCCTTAACTCATTAACACCAAAATTCAACACAATGCTCATAAAAAGAAAATCAAATCAATCAATGTACTTTCTTTTTCAGCTAATTTCTGAACTCACTACTCCAATAAACTACTAACTGAATTAAAGCAATTACTAACAAAAACTTACCATTTCGAAATTCAGTTAAACTGAGAAAAAAAAATTTAAACAAAAAAAGGAAAAAATCAAACTCACCTAATCTCATAGCTTGAATCCCACAAAAGTAGCCTCAAAATGAAAGAAAAACAGCAATTAATCTTCACTTTTAATGCCAAAACTTCCTGCATTGTTGAACAAAACACCAAATCTATTAATAAAACATTAAATCAAAAATATTCAACCATTTTTGCTTTTTTTGGGTAGTAAAAAAAGTTACAAAAGATAGTGAAAACTTACTAAAGATTGAAGCTTTAGATTTGGGAATCAAGAATACCAACATCTAATGCATGTAAAATTAAGGTAAATTGTGAAAAATTAAAAGTACCCTTCACTAAATTTCAGCTAAAAATTTGATTTTTATAACAAAACTCTTATGAAATCCCAGAAAATTTTCGTGGGTTTTCTCTTGTTTTTGTTCATGTAAAGCTAAATATCTTGTGACCAACAAAAAAAAGGGCAAATTTTTTTAGAATTCCCACTTCCCAGAAAAAAAAAATTAAAAAATAAGTGAGATAAAAAAACAAGAACACACATGTAAGATAATACTTATTTGAACACCATTATGACAGACATCTCGTGCTCCTCAAAAAAGGAATTGTTGATTAACTATCAACGCACACTTTTTGTTTTAACTTACATGCTGTTCTTAGTTTTTGTTCATATATTAAATTGAAATTCTACTTATTATTTAATCTTTAATTTACATTTTGGGGTTTTGTGAGGATTGAATCGGTAATTGATATTGACACTCTTTTGATTGATATGATATTGACACAATTATGAGATGTGTCGATTGTTAATCGAATTTCGACTACATCAATTGTTATCATGACCTTTTAGGTATAAAAATTACAAAGTATTACGACAAACTAGAAAGTGTTCTGAGGTCAAAAATTAAAATGTGATTTTCGTAGAAACAAGATGTTTCAAGGTCACAAATGAAAAAGTGATCTCCACAAAACCTTAGACGAATTGAAGTATGCTACTCTCTCTACTTTTTCTCTGCATTTGTTTTTTATATGTACGAGACACAACTTTAAACTTTTATAATTTCAACTACAAGTTTGTAAAAACTACTCACAGTTTTTGATTCAAAGTAGCAACTAAAAAACAATTGAGGTAATACAAAATATATATATATATATATATATATTGCTGGATAGTACAAATTGTAACAAAACAAGTTGTATTATATTTTATGGTATGCATATAAAGCTAATAAGAGTTAAAATACTCACTTAAATAGTGACTTAAGTCAACATTCGTATGTAACAAGTGAATAGTAGTAGATAGAGTAAAACATTTAGGATGTGGGATGACAAAGGGCATGCTTACTTTAGCTTAAAATTCGTTCAGTTCTTCTCTTATTTTACTATTCATTAATCCTCCATTTTATTAAAAAAAAAAAAAAAAAAAAACTTTCAGTTCAGTTCGGCTATTTTCAACTGAAGTAAACAGGGCCAAAATATAACTTTTCTATTTTAGAGGCCATATCCTATATATACAATATTAACCCCTTATATTAATTATATTTATACATTAATATACTCCGTATGTTAGGCAATATTATAAATATTTGATAAAAATTTAAAATTTGAAGGCCCTATTCATATTGGAGGCCTGTGCAATATGGGTTTTTTGGATACCCTTCAAAACAGCCCTAATTTTCCAGTCACATGGAAACATTTTTAAGAGTGATATACCAACCCCACATAGAATACCAAAGTTGTACAATAATACTATTGAGATACAAAGAAAAATAATTCGTAATAAGTTTTGAGGTTCTTACCAATCTAGTTTACAACAATATTATTTTGTGTGTGAAAATCAAAATACATCACCCATAAGAGAATTTTTAGCCAGAATCTCTATTAACCTAATATATTAGCCAAGAATGGTGTGGTGCCTACAGTGACATGTCGCTATATGTAATTTCTTAGTGCATATAATGGGACTGTGCTAGTATCCTAAAGAGAACGCAAGATGGTGACATTTATTGGTCTATCTGATCTAATCACAAATGGAATTCACCTATATTTATAGAGGACTGGGAGATACCAAGATACTTAAAAAAGTGTCAAGAAACATCTGTTTAACAATTAATGTTACATCAAAACAGTTACGTTATAGTGTTGTGTACATACGTACTAAAATCATCTATTTTTCATACTAAAGACATCATATTTTACAACAAATTAAACTTACGGCATAATTCGTAATTATAAAGAAGAATTTTGGATACACTAATCGTTGAATTCAAACTTATACATGTTGTTTCAACATCAAAACACTACTATAACAATATACCATTGTGAAAACCCAAAAACACATTTACTATTAGGGCTCGTTGTATGTTTTTAGCTTTTTTTCTTAAGTGATAAATGTCATACCAAAAATAAAAATACTACTCCGTAAAAAAATTAGTCAAATTTATTAATATCAGCATGATTTAATTTTTTATATTTTATCAAAAGAGAAGACTGAAAACAGTATATTATAACAAACAAAAACATCAATCCTTGATATTAAGTAAGAGGACAACTAATGAATTTTTCCAGGACTTTTAATTTAAAAGATAGAGTAATTGATCGCGTAGTCTTTTAGATTCGTTAATTGGATTGAAAGACCCTTCGGTAAAATTGAAAGGGCATAAAAAAGTAGGGAATATTATATCACTCCGTAATTGAAAATATAATCAACAACAAATCTAATCATGACTTAATAAAAAAATGAAATATAATCAAATTTTAACAAACCTAATTATCAGTAACTTAATGTTTAAGTAGGAGTAAAAAAATAGGGAACGGAGAGAGTAATTAACAATAAATCTATCTAATCATGAATTAATAACGAAACGAACAAGAAAAACCAAAATCCATTAAACAAAAAATCAAAAACAAATTATTTATTCGTTAAAAGAACATTTATTCAACCTAAAAACTACTCAAATTGAACGACAAATCAAACTATAATAATACTACGTAGTAGTAAACAATTAATAAACATAACTAAAGTTAATAATATAACTAAAATTAATTATAATCAAGTAGTGCAATTAAAACTCCATATGTTGAACAAGATTAACAGCATTAGTAGCTAGTTGAACAAGCAATTGCGTAGCCTCATTAACGCTGTTAACGACGTCGTTCCTAGCGTTTGCACTTTGCAAAGCCGAGGTGCACGAATCGTTAGCACGAATCACACCTTGTACGTCGTTCTCAATGCTAATCCTCCTAGCCTCTTTCAACCCCTTACTACCACCACCTAAGTTGTTAGTGGCTTCTGAGGCGCTGACAACACCACTAAACGAGTCAGTGATGGCATCGCTACATTGGTTAAGTGCATCCACTTCACGAGCCCATAGTTGAGGTTGTTGAGATAGGTCAACAATGTTATCGGATGTTGATGAGATTTGTGGTTCAATGGCTGAGATGGCTAAGCGGGCAGCCTTTTTAGAGCTACCGTTGATACGGTCCGCATTAGGGAGAAGGGTGTTCAAGCATAAGCTTGAATACGTTGCATCGTTGCATATTTTTTGAACGAACGATGTGGCAGAAGAGTCATTGCTCGGAACAGGCCGAGCAGCAGCTATGGTGGAAGAGATTGAAAACAAAAGGATGGAAGCCAAGAGTGCAACAAACAATTCACGAGCCATTGTTGTGTGTTTGTTTTAAACTTTTAGGTTTGATGATGACAAGAATCGAATCGAATCGAATATGTGATCAAAAGTGTAATTTGTAAGTCTGTATTTATACTAGTAGTCTTATGGGGTTGAGGTGATTATATATATATATATATTGATCGCGAAGACGGTTAATAATATAATATTTGGATTAAAAAGATAAAATTCTACTTTAGATAGATTATTTATTTATTTATTTATTTGCTAAGATGCTATGAAATATATATATTAGAAATATATATAATCTGTTATATTTGGAGCAAGTCTAGTCTAGTCTAATATTAAGATGATCGATGTACATAAGGATCTCGAATAGATATATTATTGTGCATCAAAGATATAGTTAATTATTTAATTGTTTTGGATTAATATAGATTTAAGGCGGCCCATGTGATGCATGGGTTAGTTATCAATTATTTAGCGTATCCAATATTATCTAATTAATAATATATATATATATATATTTAATTATATTTTTAATTAAAATAGATTTTATTCAATTTTGTTAAGCTTATATTTAATTATTTAATTATAAGATAACACCCTGATTACTATAAGATATTTACACTTATATTATACGTTTATAGAATATTCATTGATTTTTAATATATATTCCCTATCGATTTAGATTAATACTAGTAATAGATTTAGATAAATAATACTAGTAATATTTTTCATGACACTTTATACATATATATATATATATTAGTAATATTAGGATTTTTCTAAGATATGCCTTTATGATTTTCTCTGTTCTAAGGTTTAAAAACTTTTATTTTTTTAGTTGTCGTCTAAACTTATTTTATCGTTATAACTATCAATTTGTTGTTGGTATATAGTGATGACTGGGTTGCAATTGGTAGGGCAGATCGCATATTCAATCAATCTCTCACAACAATTGGGAGTGGCCGAGTGGGTTGCATGGTACGGATGAAACAAACACAAAAAAATACATTAAATAAATGAATAAATAGTAGCCTATATATATACGATTAGTTTTCTCATAATTAAGTAATTAAATAATTAAGTGAAGTAAGGTTTGGCAAACAATTTAAAAGAAAAATGGGACTAAAAATGGAGGAATTCTTGGTACAAATTAAATACGGAGTACTCCTTTCGTTCAACATTTGACTTTTCTTTTATATATATATATATAAGTATGAATATAGTCATGTTGGGTCTTGTTTAATTCAATTTGATCATCATTAATATTTATTCGGTATAATTTTTCCACATAACGATTATTGAAAATTTGTACATGCATGGAAAAAAAAAATTGCTTTGTATACAAATTTTATTCATATAATCATGTTTAGTTTATCTCACTAGACAATTTGTAACTAAAGCTATAAATCTTATACATGAATTCATGGTCCTAAGAAATTTATGGAATATGTCATTAATTTTTTTTCTTAAAATCTCTACGTTTTTGCATGTTGGCACAATACTCAAATAAGCTCCCATCAAAGCAACGTCGTACAGATTCTTTGGACAAATACCCTTCATCATCTTTTGCTATATAATACAAAGCTCCCCATTCCAATTTACTAGCAATCCTGTTATAAATAAATCATGATGAGTATCATATAACAAGTATATTATATTATTATGTGATCGAGTTCCTTACATCTTACCACTCACCAGTCACCATTGTCTCATTAGTTTGTTGAGACAGTACATGCATATGAATTGAAACATTTTTGATTCAATAGTCGATATCAATGTTTCAATAGCTAATATCGACTATTTAGTGGATGCACCAATATTAGAATTATTTAATTGTAATGGACACGCTTCATTTTGAGGATTTAATAAAAAAATTAAAAGAAGGAAGAATAATACAGAGATATGACGATAGAACACAAACCAGCCAAAGAAATCAAAGGCAACACGAGTTGCTTGAGTCATTTCCCAAATTTCTTTGAAGTTGAGTTTATCAGGCTTTGTGCGACCGTATTTGCTGAAAATGTTTTCCAAATTTACTGGTATAAACCTACGTATACAAGTAGGATTAAAAATTTATTAACATAAGATGCAAAGTTTGGATTGCACTATTTGAAAGCCAATTCTAATTAATTCGATTTCATACAATAATAATGATATAACATATTAAACAAGTTAAGGTTTTTGATTCAATCACTAGATAGTGTAATTCTAGAAAAGTCTCCACTCAACGTACATTAATTGGCATAGCTATAACAATTAAAAACACTTTATAAATGATAGTAATATATATAAATATATATTCATAGGCCTCAATCATCATTTTATATAGTCTTTCGGCTGAATTGTTCCTCAAAAATGTTATCAGCACCATTGTGTTATACAGGTCACAAATTTGAATCTCATTCACCCCGACTTCCTTTCTAAAATTATTAAATACTAGGTATGGAATGATTCGATGCTGCATTCACGCTTTAAGCTCATTTGGCTCTTATGTGAGAGGGCGTCAAGCTTATGAGAGGAGTAGTAAAAAGAGCTTTAAATTAAAGGGTTTTATAATTACCTTCCTTCAGTGTCATAGGTTGCTGAATCACTTCCATGCTTAACCTTATGAATGTTTTTCATATGTATTGGAAAGAAAAGTGAAGGCATCCATGACTGTAATTTAAGAATAAAGGAATATAGTTAATTAAAATTTATAATACAGAGTACTTAATATAATTATTTAATTTGAATTTAAAGAAGCCAATGTAATAAATAAATAAAAATTAGAGCATACACAAAGTAATCCCAAAAAATATATATATATATATATATATATATATATATTATTCTTAGATCGTGTTCTTTTACGCTTATTGTCATTATCCTACTATCTCGGATAATGAGTCATTAGTCTCTAGCTATAATTGATTATGTATGCATCAAATAGATGTGAATGTAATGAACATGTACACACATCCTAACTCCAGTAATTGAAGGGAAAAAAAAATGTGACTCACCGGAGATGTTGCGTAACTCATGGTCACATGAATTAAAATTGCGGCGATGAAACAAGCAATGAGGTTAATTCCAAGTTTACGAAATCCTGTGAAAATCATAACAACTATATCATTTATATATATAATTAGACATCGACATTAATAAAATGCACTTTTATGAAATTGTACACATATGAAATTGTAAGAAAAGTAAATACCTTTGAAAGTTTCACTAGGATAAATAATTCCATCACCATTTTGATCAAAGAATGCAACATGTTGTTGCAAAACAGACAAGTTGTTATGTTTATGATGTGACGTTGTTCCATTTACATTGTCCAAATCCGGAGCAACTAATGCTCTAGCCAAGTCTTTATCCCCAACAAAACAAAAAACACATCAAATGAATTAGATTTGGAAACATTTAATTCGTTACATTGCATTACTTTGTTCCCATGCATATAATAATTTGGACCTACTAATATAAAAGTGACACACAAAGGTATTTTGTAATTTTTGTTGCTTGTATACATGTAAAGGGTCGTTTTGCACACCCTAATAGATGACTGCAAGTCCGTAACTCATATAGTAATGCGTAAATGCAAAATTATCATACATTAAACAAAAATATTACGTAAAAATTAAGGTAAGGAGAAGAGACAATTACATGGTTTCGACATCTTGGTGCCTAAATCAGATTTGATAGGTCTTTCAGATGTAACAGGTGCCATTGGAGCAGTTGTTTCCATTGTTACGTTGTTGTTAGTTGAAACTTCCTTCATCTGTTTCTCCAAACTTCTTCACAACATGTAACTCCTCAAAAGTAACTTCTTTATCTTGAAAAAAATAAAAATTGATAAATTCTTCTAAAGTAATTATAGTTGTGGAAAATAGAAGAGGTGGATTTATTAATGTAGAGAAAAAAGAGGCGTAGAATTAGTAAAGCATTAAGCAAACTATAAGTGTAAGACACATGTCAATATGTTATGTATGTGGTTCCTAAATGTAAGAAGAGTTTGCCATATTTTGCATGTATGGCTAGTATTTCGTTTAGTTTTTTCTTGATCGAAAGTTTGAAACATTTTTTTTGTTTATTTATGTTAAAATGTTGAATGACGTTTTCCAATGGTGAGTATATGAGATGAGAATTGTTTCGTAAATCCGATTTTTATATATATCAAATGAATTATTATAATGATATTGAACATCTTTTCTCTAAAATTTAAATGTGGATATGTATTATGTATATATAGGGTGAGGCTTAAATAAAATCTTATCTTATACTAGAACCATGTAAAAATTAAACTCTCATATTCAATCAATTTTATTACTTTTCTGAGTGTGGTAGCTAGTATTACTCTAAAACTATTTTGATAGTAACAATCTATAAACATTTATTTTGAATTTTTTAAGCTCACATATTTAATTGACCTATAAACTAGCAACAACAATGGCCAGCCACCTAATTAAAATTACATGATTTATAAAAAACAAAAAAAATGTAACTATCTTAGTTGAAATTAGAAAATAAGAATAGTATACTTAATTAGTTAACATAAGTTGATCAACAATAAATTATTACAACATTTAGATGTAGTTAAAGCGTGCAATTTAAGAGCAATTGATGCATAAAAAACATTATGTTTATTTGAAAAAACTTCTAGTCATATCAATTTCTATGAATTTAATTATTTATAGACATAAGACTCTACGAATAAAATAGGGGAAATACCTTAATTTACTCATGTAAAAGTATACATTTCCTTAGGTTTTGGATACTTCTTATACTTTACCAATATCATAGCAAATAAAACCCTTAATAGTCAATGTTATTTATGGCGCAGCAGAATGCCACTTGAGAATCTTTTACTCAAATGGCTAGTTTTGTAAAAAGTATTTACCAAAATGGCTAGTTGTAAAATATAAGTATTAATCTAGCTACAGTGGTTGATTCAACGCATTAATTATCACATAAAAAAGAAGTAATTAACTTTGAAAAAAAATTAAGTTTTAATTTGCACCTACAGGCTACAATGACAGATTTGATTCATTGTTTTTTTATATTTAATTTATTAAAAAAAACACTACTTATGACTCGATTGATTTACAAAAATAAAAAAAAAATGGCACATAATGTGTTTGATGAAATGTTCAAGAGAATTTTGCTACTCTAACATGTTCTAGTGATACACTCAAGTGATATGTTCTATATTATGATGTTAATTAGTAACTTCAATCTTTTTCCACACCTGCATTTGATTTCATCATGGTATTAATAAAATGATCATTTCTATAAAATTTTATGGAGTTTAATTAAGGTCTAAAACATTGAAGAATTGCTAATGGCAGATCTAGGAAAAGATATAATCGGGTCAAAATGCATATAACATATTTTTATTAGGATCAAATGGATAATTTTTTTNTAATGCTCTAGCCAAGTCTTTATCCCCAACAAAACAAAAAACACATCAAATGAATTAGATTTGGAAACATTTAATTCGTTACATTGCATTACTTTGTTCCCATGCATATAATAATTTGGACCTACTAATATAAAAGTGACACACAAAGGTATTTTGTAATTTTTGTTGCTTGTATACATGTAAAGGGTCGTTTTGCACACCCTAATAGATGACTGCAAGTCCGTAACTCATATAGTAATGCGTAAATGCAAAATTATCATACATTAAACAAAAATATTACGTAAAAATTAAGGTAAGGAGAAGAGACAATTACATGGTTTCGACATCTTGGTGCCTAAATCAGATTTGATAGGTCTTTCAGATGTAACAGGTGCCATTGGAGCAGTTGTTTCCATTGTTACGTTGTTGTTAGTTGAAACTTCCTTCATCTGTTTCTCCAAACTTCTTCACAACATGTAACTCCTCAAAAGTAACTTCTTTATCTTGAAAAAAATAAAAATTGATAAATTCTTCTAAAGTAATTATAGTTGTGGAAAATAGAAGAGGTGGATTTATTAATGTAGAGAAAAAAGAGGCGTAGAATTAGTAAAGCATTAAGCAAACTATAAGTGTAAGACACATGTCAATATGTTATGTATGTGGTTCCTAAATGTAAGAAGAGTTTGCCATATTTTGCATGTATGGCTAGTATTTCGTTTAGTTTTTTCTTGATCGAAAGTTTGAAACATTTTTTTTGTTTATTTATGTTAAAATGTTGAATGACGTTTTCCAATGGTGAGTATATGAGATGAGAATTGTTTCGTAAATCCGATTTTTATATATATCAAATGAATTATTATAATGATATTGAACATCTTTTCTCTAAAATTTAAATGTGGATATGTATTATGTATATATAGGGTGAGGCTTAAATAAAATCTTATCTTATACTAGAACCATGTAAAAATTAAACTCTCATATTCAATCAATTTTATTACTTTTCTGAGTGTGGTAGCTAGTATTACTCTAAAACTATTTTGATAGTAACAATCTATAAACATTTATTTTGAATTTTTTAAGCTCACATATTTAATTGACCTATAAACTAGCAACAACAATGGCCAGCCACCTAATTAAAATTACATGATTTATAAAAAACAAAAAAAATGTAACTATCTTAGTTGAAATTAGAAAATAAGAATAGTATACTTAATTAGTTAACATAAGTTGATCAACAATAAATTATTACAACATTTAGATGTAGTTAAAGCGTGCAATTTAAGAGCAATTGATGCATAAAAAACATTATGTTTATTTGAAAAAACTTCTAGTCATATCAATTTCTATGAATTTAATTATTTATAGACATAAGACTCTACGAATAAAATAGGGGAAATACCTTAATTTACTCATGTAAAAGTATACATTTCCTTAGGTTTTGGATACTTCTTATACTTTACCAATATCATAGCAAATAAAACCCTTAATAGTCAATGTTATTTATGGCGCAGCAGAATGCCACTTGAGAATCTTTTACTCAAATGGCTAGTTTTGTAAAAAGTATTTACCAAAATGGCTAGTTGTAAAATATAAGTATTAATCTAGCTACAGTGGTTGATTCAACGCATTAATTATCACATAAAAAAGAAGTAATTAACTTTGAAAAAAAATTAAGTTTTAATTTGCACCTACAGGCTACAATGACAGATTTGATTCATTGTTTTTTTATATTTAATTTATTAAAAAAAACACTACTTATGACTCGATTGATTTACAAAAATAAAAAAAAAATGGCACATAATGTGTTTGATGAAATGTTCAAGAGAATTTTGCTACTCTAACATGTTCTAGTGATACACTCAAGTGATATGTTCTATATTATGATGTTAATTAGTAACTTCAATCTTTTTCCACACCTGCATTTGATTTCATCATGGTATTAATAAAATGATCATTTCTATAAAATTTTATGGAGTTTAATTAAGGTCTAAAACATTGAAGAATTGCTAATGGCAGATCTAGGAAAAGATATAATCGGGTCAAAATGCATATAACATATTTTTATTAGGATCAAATGGATAATTTTTTTTATAATTAAATACTAACAAAAACTGAAATTTGAAGAGACCAAAAATTCTAAAAATGAAAAAAAAAAAAAAAATCTTATAGAAAACAAATTCTTTGAAGTCCCAAGTAGGGTCAAGGGTTCTTTTTAAAAGAAAGAGTGAGAGAGAGGAAAAAAAAAAGTAGACCCTATTTGTATAATTGTATATTTGTATGTGGGTTCGCCATAGAATTTCTCCAAAGTCGGATGGAAACATTCATTTAAAAAATTATATATTCTTGTTTGATTAAAAAAATATATACAATATATTTTTGAACGAACTACTCCCTCCATTCCCTATTTTTCTTTACATATGTTATTTTGGGATGTTTTATATTTTCCTTTATCAAACAACCTTATTAAGTTTATAATATTTTTTTATTAAGATGGACCCCACACATCACTCACTATTAGTTACAAGTTATTCTCGGACAAGAAAAATAAGGAATAGAGGGAGTAATAGAAAATTGAAAAGTAATACGGAGTAGAAAATATATACAAATAAAAAACAAATAAACAAACTAGTAGGGACAAAACTGACTAATTATTGAACGATGAGCAATATCCTCAAATCAAAGATTAAAAAGTAGGAAATTGAATGGATATAAATTTGTTGAAAATTTCCGGCAAAGTATTCAACCTTATTTTTTAATAGCGAAACAATTGTTTGATAATAATAATAATAATAATAATAATAATAATAATAATAATTTTGGATGCAAATAGAAAAAAAAATAAGAAAAAGAAGGTTAAACTTTCACGTATATTTTGTCAATACTACATAACATAGGTGGTATTTAATTTGAGAATAAATTTTTACAAATTGTCATTTTGATAAATATTTGAGACAAACAGCTATTTTGATAAAATGGTCCAAAGGCGAACATAAAATATTTATAAAATGATAAGTTAACGAAACTAAAATAGAATACATTAATACTCCGTAATAAAATATAAGGATGTGCTATGTGTGCCGTAAGAAATGAATTAATTAAGCATACCTAAAATTAGACGAAAGTATCTCATCAAAAAATTAGACGAAAGCAGTGCCTTGTAGCGTGGGGGAGTTAAATGATGATCGACCTACCGTTTATTTAATTGTTGTAATAATGCGCTCGTGGAAAAAACAAAATGCTAAAATCAATTGACATTTTGGAATTTGGAATACCATCATCCTTTTATTTAATTGTTTTATTTATTTATTTATTTATTTATTTATTTATTTATTTATTTATTTGTAGTGCTGCTGGTAGCTATAAGGGTAAATGTAAGAATCGATCTCATAATCATTTGGACACCTGCTAAAAAACTTTACCACTTGAAATATCCTTCAGTCTCACCATCATCCTTTTATTTTATTACCACGAGTAGAGATTAGAGAACGAAGTTCCATCTTCTCCGAGCTATTCTCATTGTGTTTCGTATTAGATGACTCTTATATATATATATGACGTATACATAAATTTATTACGAGTAGACTCCAATAAACTTAATTAGATTAATCTTATATTGGTTAAACTCCAATAAATTAATTGGACGAGATTGGTATTGGTTAAACTTGTATTGTTGTATTTTAGAAACCAACTTATAAAACTTGATTACATGCTGTTTAGCTTATTAGAGTTGAATTAATTTCTTTATTGACATATCCTACATACATAACCTTCATTGTATGTGTAAAGAAACTACACATGTTATGGAGTACGTGCTTTGTTGATGGGAGTGAGGAGTAGCTCAGTTAGCTACAACTTCCCTCTCCTCAATTCTAGGATTTTCTTAGATCGATTTTAGTCACTCGTCCTTGTGCTTTCCTAACTAAAAAAAACACTTAGTTGATTTAAATCCTAACACCCCCTTTACGAAGTGTTGGTTAATTACAAAGTTGTTTCAACTCATGCTAAGGTATTTCATTTTATTTTTATTTACTAGTATTTTTTTGGCGGTATATTTTAATTTGTTGATTTAACAAAGTGCATGTTATCCTAGAATATATATCCTAATTTACTAACAATAATAGTAATTTTTTCTAGGTTTTAGGGGATCTATTACCATTCTAATAGTACAAAATTGTTTGGCAGTAAACAATTTATATCTTGGTTAATAATGTTATAATACGTACCTATGATTGAGTTTTAATATTACTTCCAATAGAAAATTGACTAGGTTTGATTGTATATTTAGGTAATTGTTGTGTTCGATGTTGAAAGGTAAGAATACAACAATAAACCATAGAATATAGACGAATCTAGTATGAGCGAGAGCTGTTAGAGGAGTTTCCAGGAAGTCTAACGAGAGAATTAGGGTTCGTGAGTTCTAGCGATACCTTGATATTTGTACACTATTATTGTTTTGTTTAGTTGTCAATCATGGTCAATCGTTGCCTAGAATTAATTGTTATTATTTTCGGGCTTAAGTTTATTTTTTTGTGATATTTGGATATAATAACCAAATATCACCTCAATACAACTCGAGACCGTTTGATTGGTGAGAACAATAGTTACCCTCCGGGGCACTATCCCTAAGGTAACTATTACTCTAAAATAAGGTGAATGAACTAATAATTCCCCTTTCATCCTCGATCAAATTACACCATATCAGATTATCAACCTCATTCTTCTTAAAATCTAACTCACCATCGCCACCTACCTCTTTTTTCCCCTCTAAATTACAACCTCTTATGAATGCATTCATCTTATATGCGACCTTTTCAAGCACACATGTAAACATACAATCTCACGGTCAGACCCTCGTCCCTCACTCTCACTCTCACCCTACTCAAACCCATCCTTGGGAGGCGACATTTGATCAAAAAAAGGTTGTTTTGTGACGGAACAATGTTTAATTTGCGGTCCGAAGATATAATGTATTGCTATATCATTTAGTTGGTGGGTCCTACAACCTACTAGGCATTAAAAATAATGTTCAATGATGGATTTCTTTTACATAATTAAAGATATTTTTTCATTGTTATTGATTTAATTCTGAACATTTTAGAGTAACTTGAAATTAGATGTAAAATATTTATGTAGTTCTGTAAAAAAAAAACCCACTTACTTTTTTTTAAGGGCAAACCCCACTTACTTAATATAGATATTTTTGAAGTAAAAAACTCATTAAAATAAGTAATTATGTGGGGCTATCCGGCTATGCATCTATGTTTGGTTTGATTGGCTATTTTGACCTTGCAACAAATCATTATCATTATACTCACTAATTTAGTAATATGAGGGCATAACAAGAGATCACTATCTCACTAAATAACAAATTTTAGAGGAATTCAACGGTTGAGACTTGAAACTCAACAAAAACTATCACTTCCTCATTTAAAAAAAGGAAAAAAAAATGTTTCATTTCTATCCATCCTACTCATAATAACATATTCCGTTATTTGTTTGTCAAATAATAAATTCATGTACCAAAAAATTAAGATTTTAAATTGATGGGTAGATAAGTCATTCAAGAACATCAAAAATTTAAAATGAGATGTTTTGGTATTTTTTTTTTCAATTTGTTTACAACACATGCCATTTAGAGAAACAACTTTGTTTCTCAATGGAAAAGCGTGCTATTCCCCTAAAATATTTCAAAAAAAATAATATTCACTCCATTCCTATTTGTTTGATACATTTTAACTTGTACATATGCCACTTATTGGACAATCAAATAAGACCTCGTATGACAATATTATATTTTATATATTGAAAATAATTTAAAAGATTCACTTTATATGAATAGTGTCAATATTTCAGACGTAGTGATGTACCATATCTATTTTTTTTAAATAGATGCAACAAATACACTTTTACATACAACACTATAATACCTTAATTAATGAATAAAAACATAATTTGTTGCATATATTTTAAAACGGATACGAAGCATTACTTTAAAAAAAAAAAACAATAAAATTTAAAGTAAAAATAAAAATATAATAATACTTAAAAAATAAAGACCAAAAAGAGACGAAGGCGGCTCTCTTGGTTTTGTGGAGCCATTCTATCTTTTTTCTCTCTTTCCCATTTTATTTTTTGCCAAAAAAAAAAAAAAAAAAACAAAAAAAAGCAAAAATAAAATTGGGATTGTGAAGTCAGAGTTGCATAACAATTTATTTTTTAAAAGGTGAAATAATTTTAGGGTGTTCTTCATTTAGGGTTAAAATAATAATTTCTGCAAAAAAATTGGATTTTTAGAATTGGGGTTTGAACTTTTAGGTGAACGAATCTTAATTTTGATTGAAATCTCAGGTAAAAATCCCAACTTTTAATTTGGGTTTATAATTTTTTGTGAAATATTGAACTTTTATATGTGTAATTGTTTCATCTTGTGTTTTTTTAGGTGAATTTTATTTTATTTATTTAGTTAATTATTTTTCTAATTTTGTTGGCAGTTTTATTGTTTCTGATATATGGTGGCAATTTTTGTGTCATGTTAAATTTTGATTTTTTTAATTTATTGTATTTTAATCTATGTGATTATGGTGTTTCAGTATGTAATTTCTCTTTGATGTAGAATTGATTCGATTTTTCATGTTGAGTGATTTGAGAAAGTTTTTATTTTTGTTTTTTTTTTTTATTTTCGCTTTAAATTGGAGACACGTTTTTGGGTAATAAAAAGGTATTTTCAATGACAAGATTCTTATTATTGGGTGTATTGATCATAGCTCGGATGAGTTAAAGCCCAAAGGGAAGTTCTTTCATGGAATTCAGTTAATTTATGATGATAAGTGCATGAGCTGCATTATTTGAGTCTTCCTGTGTGGTTATATGGGTAGAAACTAGAAAGTTTGGTGGATTTTGAGCAGCAAGATGATTTACTGATGTTATAGCTGTGTCTCCGGTGTTTTCGCCCTTTTTGTGTTGAGTTCTGTTAGTGGGAGATGGTTTTTGAGACTCTCTGTCGAGATGATGGAATTATATGTGAATTTAAGGCAGGTTTCATACTCATTACCATGGTTTTGGAGTCCCTTTGTCAAACATGTGTTTTTCTTCACATATATGCTAGTTTTGCTACTCTGGTACCGCCTTTGAAGGGGTAATAGATGGGGATGAAAATTATGAAGGAAAATCACTAGTTTGGGAGGCGGACACTTGTTACTCTTAAGGCTTTTGATACAAATACATACATGAGGTGTTTCGTATAAAGTTAAGAAGGGAAATGGAATGGTGACAGGGGAAAGGGAGTTAAAGGGTATATTAGAAGGGTTGATATTCCGGCAATGAAGGATAATGTTTACCCTAGGAAATGGAGTCTGTTGCCAACCTCTCATAACAAACAAGAGGTAATGAAATTGCTTAATTGGTTCTATTTCCAACACTACATAGTAGTATAGTACAAAGCAACATACCAAACTTGCTCGTACTATAAACTTAATTGGCTTTAATACCATTAGTCAAACAAGCCTTTAAGATCATACTCATTTGGGTTTTGTTAAGTTTTGACTAGATATCTGAACTTCCTCATTTTGTTTAGTTGTTACCTCAGTGGTTTTCATGTTTGCTTGTTGATTTATCGTCTGTGGGTATGATTTGTGCTGATATCAGGTCACCAGTATTCAATGCAGATTGGGTGAATTTGGCTGTTTAAATATCTTTTTGAGTTCATACTTGATTTTTAGGTGATGGATTGTATAGTTTTTTAGGTTGAAGTCATGAACTATTTACTTTATGGAGTTTAAGACTTTTAAGTTTTTAAATTTTAATTGCTAGCACCTCCTGGAACATGATTTGGCAGTTCCGAATTTCTGATTCATGTTCAAAATATTACATTTACATAAATTGATGATTAGTTTTGCAATGGCCATCCGGTGCTACATGATGAATAAGAGCTTTGTGTATTTTGAATCTTTGTTGCCATTAAATTCAGTCTATTGTATAAAATCCAAAACCTGAAGAATAGAGAAACTTTGACTATATTAGGGATGTATGGAGAATATTGCTGATACTTGATTAGGTGCTGATTCTTATATCTGCTTTTTCTCTCCTTGCAGATTTTGGAACTCTCTGATGTGCATGTTGATTGGGATAACAATGAGAGTCAATTGATTTAGTGCATTCTGAATTGTAGAGTCAGTTTTGTGGACATTATTGATTCACTGGCTACTTTTAGAGCTGGTTTTGCTGGTTTATGGATGGAGATGAATATGCGTTCCGCTCTACCGATGCAGACCTCAGGCGGGATGTGTTTCAATGAATCGAAAGCCCCTGGATCATACCCTTCTTCTCTACAAGTTCTGAATAATCCTTTAGAAGATTTTCCAAAGTCTTCTGAACCTTTCTTTGTATCATCATCAACTAGGGAAATGATTGCAAGTCCTGTACAGATGCAAGCTAACCCTATTGTTTCTCATATTGGGTCCTCCAGTTGTGATTCTCCATTTGTAGGGGGATTCCCTGCAGATTTGCACTTCCCTTCTTTTCCACCTTGTGAGAGGCTGCCTGAGAATCATTCATTTCTTTCTCAGTCAGCAGGAGGTGGTGCAGATTTTCCACCAAATCACAGTACTGTATCAAATGTGCAGGCAACTGGGTTTATGAACTATCAAAAAGATGATGATAACAATTCATGGAGTACTAGTCATATCGAGGACTTACTTGATCTTCAGGATGGTATTCCAATGGTTAATAATCAAGTGGGAAATAGTACAGGGGCAATGTCAAGTGACAACCATGTCAAGAGAATTGGCTGGCAAGATTTGGATCTTTATGCTGACTCCATTGAACCTAACTGGAATGAGATTTTGGCTGATTCGAATTTGGTAGACCAGCAACCAAAGGTATGTGTTTGCTATTGGTGCAGATTGCTGAAGTATTACCATCATAACTGCTATCCTTTAAGGAACTTTGTATAGTATGTCTTTGATTTTTAATGTAATTACCTTGATCATTATTTAGCATTAGGAAGTACTTGTCAAAGAGTAAAAGCTTTAGCAGGTTATTCTTTTATTTTTTTGTTTCACTTGTGACGTTTTATAGCCCTGTCCGGTGCAAAATAGAGCCTAAATAACCATCTTTACTTTTATTTCGTAGTTGCAGATGCCACAGCCACAGCCACAGCCACAGCCACAGCCACAATCCTCCGCTGAAGTAGTAGTGTCTCAACCAACAACTCAGCAGCAGCTTTCATTACCACCTACTGCGGAAGTGTCTGCTTCTGCTAATACAACATCTAGTGCACAAAATAAGTCTCGCATGCGATGGACACCAGAACTTCATGAATCGTTTGTAGATGCTGTGAATCAGCTTGGCGGTAGTGAAAGTGCGTTCTCAACTTATTGCCTTTTTTTTTTTAATTTAACAGTATGGCTCTGTTGGATGAGGTTATTATTATCAGACTCACTGTGCTGCCCAGTTTTGGCATGTGGATCAGTCTGAGTTGAGCCTTCTTTTTGTTCAAGTTGGGTCATGAAATATGTCAGCATAAAAAATCAGTGATTTATTTACACAACTTAAACTAGGAGGTCCTGAATTGAAAGTTGCAACTTCACATAAGGAAAAATAAATAACTGCCAAGAATTTAAGGCACCCTGTATATTGCCTCTTTTATGTATTTATCAGCAAAGCTGGTCCAATATGCGCCTAAGTAGCCTAAATTTCTTTGCTCCGTTGAACTGATAGCATCGCAAACTTCAAACTTAGCTCACCATATTACTCGCAAAAAGTTAAGCACTCAAGCTGAACTAACCAGGCTGGGTGGGCTTTACCACTTGGTTCTGGGACTCTGGGTTATGCCAGCTCTATTTTATTTTCCTACCTCAATCTTGACTTGTGATTTGTGTTTCAGGAGCTACTCCAAAGGGTGTCCTGAAGCTCATGAATGTTGATAGCTTAACTATCTACCATGTGAAAAGCCACCTACAGGTTAGAATTATTTGCTAGATTTTTTTTCCTTGTTACATTCTATTGGCATTTATGGTTTTGGAAATTTGAGTTGCTTCTCTTACAGAAATATAGGACTGCAAGGGTCAGACCAGAATCATCAGAAGGTAACTCTAAATTTTGTAACCTCCTGTATCTTGTTAGTTCAGTCATCCTCCCGCCTTTGCTTTTCTTGTATAAGTTATGACTACTGAGAAACAAAACATGTTCTAGTTCAAATATGATAACAGGTATCCTCTTAATTGGGTTATTAAAAACTATGACTCTGAACTATTTATCTTTGGTCTCGTTCTGTCCATATTGTCCCTGTAAACTTCTTCAAAGCACTAACTAGAAAACTCTGGGAGGACACAAGAAACAATTATGTCAGATAATAGAAAGAAAAAAAATTCTAAGTGAATTAGTCTTGCAGATAAAAGTTCAACCGTTCAAGTACACTAAGTGATTGCAAAACCCTTCTACACTCCATGATTTTGTATCTTTGATAAGAGCTGTGATGGATTCAAATTTAAAGGATTGATTTTGCTTTGTCCTATCTTATATCTTTATCTGAGTTGGCAATCATGGCTGGATAGCCATATGCTCACTTGTGGAATAGCTCTTTTGAGAAGTGAATATATCATTCTCAGAAGAAGAGATACCTGCGACTTAAACTTCTTCACACCATCTATTCTTGTCCAATTGCTCAAAGGAAGCCGATTATAAAGCAAACTTTGAGATCCAGGGTTTGAGTTGTAACCGTAATAGCTGACCAAATAGTTTTCTTCCATTGCAGTCAAATTGAGGATCTGAGCTCCAAAATGCAATGACTTTGTTTGCTTAAACTGTTGTGTGGCTGTGCTGTATATGGCACACCTTTTGTCTTATTCAGCTTATTTGACTGGAATTGTTGTGGTTTGTTTGCAGGAAATTCAGAGAAGAAAGGTAGTTCTGTTGAGCAGGTGTCACCTGTAGACTTGAAAACGTGAGTGTTTTTACTCGCATCATGTTTGAAACTTGGGGATTTTTTTATACTTTTATATGCCCATGTGTCTTTCATAATTTCTGAAGCAGATTTTCTTCGTCTCAAATGCTTGGAATTTAGACTGATTTGATTTATCTGTACTAGGTGATAAGTTTTATTATAGAAGTATTTGTTTTGACTGGGAAGATTTTTTTCTATATATTTAAAAACAGGAGTGTTACCATTACTGAGGCATTGCGAATGCAAATGGAAGTTCAAAAGCAGCTCCATGAACAGCTTGAGGTATGTTGGTCATCATCATCATATATTGCTGATGAATTTTGCATTTCTTTGATAGTCATATAATGCTGGTAAGTGGTAACTGGTTTTCTGTCGGTGTGTGTGCGTGCTCTTTTGCTATAGCTTTTTGAAATGGGAGCTATCGAATTACAGTTTATTGTGCCAAATTTGGGCATGTCTTCGCATAGTTTTGTTTCTACGAACTACAAAGCATCATTATTAGAGTAGGGATATTCAAAGCAAAATAGTTTTTATTGCCAGCCCTTTTGTTTTATTGCAGGGTATATAAATCTGTTCTTAATGAGGAATTTTCCCTAAATCCAAAATTTTTTTAGTGGGAATATGACCACAATCGTTGCTCATTTTCACCTTTTTAGTTCCATTATCATTTTGCACATCCTTTTCTTCTCTGATTCAGCTCGACTAGCCCAGTTATCACTTTGTGTCACAATTTTCCTATTCCTCATTTCTTTTCCAATGCTGACCCTCTTGTATCTTCGTTTCAGATACAACGAAAACTACAGTTGCAAATCGAAGAACAGGGAAAGTGTCTTCTACAGATGCTCGAGAATCAGAATAAGGCGGAGAAGGAAAAGTCGAAGTCCTTGCCATCCACTTGTGATGGTATCTCCAATGCTAAAGAAAAATCTGAGGCCTCTGCTAACGAAGCTAGTGGGTCTGGTTCTCCTCCTTTGAAGCGCTCTAGGACAGATGATACAGTGCCTTAGTATGATTTATCATCCGATTCTTGCTCTTTTTGCAGTTCCTAGATATGACCCGGGTATAACTTATATAGTTGTCGAATTGATTGGCTGTTATTCATTCATGCCCAATGGCAATAGACTCCCTTTGTTAGGATAAAATATTACCGTTGTAGAAACGTTTTTCTGCTTCAAACTGTCGTCTTTTTATTAGGTTCCCGATCTGTGAGAGAGATCGTCATGTTGAATTGTAAACTGATGAACGGTGATTAAGTAATAGTACAAATTAGTTCAGATTGTTGTATATTACTGATTCTAATTTCCGGCATTGCAGTATATTACCGATTCTGATTTTTGGCATGAAGTCTTCTTAGTCCATCTTAGAACATGTCTTCCGACTTCCAATGCATGCATGTTATAAAGCTAGAGGATATTGAAAAGAGCTAGCAACTCATGCTTGTCTGATATAGTCCGTATAATTTTTTCTCTTCCTGTGATTACTGTTCTATTCCTTCCTTACCCATAATGCTATAGTGCTATACAAATACAGGGTATGTTCGGCAAAACTAGCTGTAATTGTTGGTTGTTAGCTTTTGAGCAGCTGTTAGCTATCAAAGCAGTAGCTTTTAGAGGTTAGTTGTCAAAGTTGCTATTAATAATAAGAGCGTTAGGCAAATATAGATGTTAAAACTGGAAAATAGATTTTTCTTATTAGCTTTCAATAGAAAAGATTTAAAAGTTATCTAAAAGCTACTTTTTTTTAGCTTTTAACAAAAGCTACTTAAAAGCTACGTCTACCTTTAAAAGCTACTTAAAACACTATCTCATCAAACACTAATATTTTTGTATGGTAGTGTTTTGATTGGATTTAAAAGCTAAAAGCTACCTCAAAAGCTAACGCCGAACACGCTCATAATGTAAAATAAATAGACTTAGAGATTGATGTAAGTCATGTAACAAATCAAACCAGCACTAAAATTCTGGTTTATTATGATATAATCAATAGTGTTCGGATTGTCAGTGTCAAATCTTCCTTATCTTCATTTTTTTTAAATCTTCTATATGGATAAACTCTAACACATTTGGAAATGCGCATACTTAAATGTCAGGCGTGAAGCACAATACGCATACTGCTTTTGCGCCTAGTTTCTTCTCTCGATTTTTATACATAAGACTATATTGATGAATCATGCTTACATGAGTTATAATTTACCAGCGGTAATTGGTAAATAACAGATATGAGTTTGACACAACTATAGAACTTGCAAGTGAAGTAGGTTCTCTCCATGAAACTTTTTTGCTCATTTGATAATTGTTTGCCAATCGACAAACCTATAAATGAGTTAAAATTTTTAATATTATTACATATATAAAATAGACTTTTTTCGAGAGCATATGGAATGACATACTGACATACGATTAGTTTTATCTTTTTTTTTATTTAATAAAAAATTATCACTTATCATCAATTTGAAAAATATTGATATGATGAATAAAGATAATTTTTGTTGTAATAGTTTTTAAGATATAACATAACCACTAATATCTCTCATTATATATAGGTAAAAATTATAAAAAAATTATCATTAAAAATACGTCAAGAAGAAACAAGTAAGTTCTCATATGGGTATATCATTTTTCAACCCATCTGCACGATTGCACCGTATCAACCAAGACAAGAGTGAGTTAAAGTTCTCAAGTCAATACTATAGAATGCTAGAAAAATCTTATTAAAAATATATGAAGGAATGAATATGATTTATGTAGATGTATTTTAAGGATTATAGTTTTGGAGCTATTTATTTATTTTAGTAAAACTAAAATCTAACAAAAACTATTATTTATTATACAGATAAATGGAATTAGTCTTTTGAACAAAACAATTGCACTAGCATGTTTATCGCACGAGTTTCAAGACTAGTTGTATAAATAATAAAGGTGAGATTTAGATTAATATATATATATAAATAAATAAACTAGAAGATACTTGTATCGTTCAAAAGAAATGGAAAAACACTAAGAATTAACAAAATCACACAATATCGTAGAAAATTTTGAATTAGGCCCCGCTTGTTTTGATGGATTTTTCATAAAAAATGATTTTCTACAAAAAATAATGCACACGATATCATAGTAATATTGCTTTATAAGTTTTTGAACTTTGCCCCATCACTTCTTGCATATTGTTTTATAAGTCTCTGACTATTGCTTCATTACTTTTTGAATATTAGTGCATAAGTGTGAATATTGCTTTATAAATCTTTAAATACCGCTAAAACATTGAATATGTGATTATTACTAGCCCTTGTGGCTCCCTAACACACAAACAAAAAATGAATATTGTTTTAATGAATTCTGGTATCTACATTTCAAACACATATCTACAAAGTTTTTATTTTTATTTTTTTCGTCCATATCAGTGCAAATTCAACACAATATTTCAAGAAATTTCCAAAAATCAAAATGTTGTAATTATTCAAAATTACTCTCAACATTGAACATGCAAGAGCAATTGTAAGTACAAAATGATGTGATCGAGTATAATTCTTTTTCAAATTTAACAAATCTTAAAAAAAATTATATAATAGCAAGAAAAACTTACATTTTTTTTCCTGCATTTTCACTAATTTTCTTGTTCTAAGAATTATATTCATCATTGCTTATGCAGAAATTTAGCAATGTGTTGGCATAGTCGAAGAGAATTTGCATTTATTAGCTACATTTTTGACAATTTTTGGGAGAAAAATAGAGAGATATTGGGAGAAATATTGAAGAGAAAAATAATGGTGATGTTTATCTTAAAGTATGAAGAGGGAGAAAATTGTTATATAGGTAGAGCGGAGGGGGTGCACAATGAGGTATATGCTCCTGGGAGCATAGTATAACTATTGCTGTCACCGTAGTCTAGTCCTTGGAAATTCCCAATTTCCTCATCTTGATGATTGATATCTAAAACAAGCGTGTTGAAACAAGCTCTTTGCTCTCTGATGTCGAGTCAAGCTCTTTGCTCGAGTACACAATTAGGCGAGTTCTAAACAAACTCGAGTCCGAATCAAGAACTATCCAATCAAGAGTCAAGCTCAACTTTATCGAACTTATTAGGCAACAAGTCGAGTCGAGCTATATCCTGCTCGCAATTGACTCACCCGATAAACACCCCTAGTCACCACTCATGATTTTAATTTTTCAATTCGTTGCGTTAAGGAAGCCAAACCCCTCAACTCAAAACCAATAACGACTCCATTTCATATCGAATTTGTCTTAAGTTTTCCCACCTCAAAATAAAAATCAAATGGACAATATTACCCCACATCTAATGAGAAATTAGAAATTCCCCAAAAATCCAATCTCGAAAGAACACCTAACACAGACAAATTTCATTTATTCATACTGAAATTCAGTTCAATATTCACATAATTTAAGTTGAACCAACTTAATTTTACACACCATAATCATCAATTCGCCCAAACCCCAGGTGATTGATTATATTCTGAAGTTCATTTATGCTTTTTGATTGCTTAATTTCTGTATAGTAATTCATTAATTCAAATTTGCAAATGATGATAGTTGTTTACCAATTGATAATTGATATGCCATTTGCCCAAATTAGGGATATGCTTATGAAAGCAATTTTTATGGTGTATAAGTGTATTAATTTGTAATTATGCAATTTATTTTCTCATATAAAAAAAAAAGGTGGGTTGTAATTTTTAATTTGGTTTGTTTCTATTTATTGTATAAAAATGTGTAATTATGCCCAATTTTTTAACTGTTAAGTGATTGACGTTCTGTAATTTGGCACTTTTGTTTTCTGTACTTAGTAGATTTTTTCAGCAATCAATCACCTAGCTGCTAATACATGGTGTCATTTGTAAATATGCAAATTGGTTAAACTGAAAAGGGTTTTTAATTTTGTATTGAGAAAAAATGTGGGTTTAATTTTATGATTTGGGTCGTTTCTGATTATGGAAAAAAGGTGGTATCTTGATTACTTGTTGATTTAGCAGTTATGTTGTTTAAATATTGTAATTTGGGAATTTTGTTTTCTGTATACAGTAAGGTTCATCAGTAGGCAATCACAAAGATACTGAAGTACCTTCTTATTGGGTGAAAATTTGACAGGGGGAATTTTTGCAGAAAGAGGATGTTGTTCCAGGTGGGAGGGCAGGGTACAAGGCCCACATTCTTCGAGATGGCGGCTGCTCAGCAACTTCCGTCCAGTCTTCGTTCAGCCCTTACTTACTCCCTTGGTGTATGCTTCTTTCTTTATTTGCTCTAATTTCGGTTTTTATTTTAATAATGGATGATCTCGGTTACTAGTTGGTTTTTGAG
Organism: Suaeda aralocaspica; assembly: GCA_016808085.1. Taxonomy (NCBI): domain Eukaryota; kingdom Viridiplantae; phylum Streptophyta; class Magnoliopsida; order Caryophyllales; family Amaranthaceae; genus Suaeda; species Suaeda aralocaspica. Next base: position 1,309,865 of record PYUH01000009.1, read on the forward strand.
GTTGAAGTAGGAGATTAAATTATTTAAATTTTGGAACTCAATATTTGAGATGTTTGGTCAAAAAAATGAATGGGTTTTTGAGGTTATAGTTTTAGATTTAATGTTCCTTTCTTGAGAGTGATGAATAGGGATGGTCATGGGGCGGGTCTGGGGCGGGTTTGGCTGGACCCAGACCCTGATTTTGGGGTATGGATCCAAATCCGCCCTAGATCCAATGGGTCTAAAAAATCTGAACCCTTACCCGGGTCTGGTGGGTTTATAGTGGGTCTGGCGAGTCTATGAAAGAATCTAAGTTACATAGCAGTTATTGCAACAAAATTAAATCGTATTATATTAATTAATGAACTTATCTAGTGAATACAATTTCAAATCTCTGTACAATTTTGAGATAAGATTAAATTAGTCTAAACTAAAATGAGTTCGAATAAATCAAATTAATTACATACGAGTTTAGATTAGTCACATACGAGGTCATATACGAGATAATTATATATTAATTATATACAAGGACATGAAAGATTGTTTACTTGTATGTTTTATGTTATATTATATTTTATATATATTAAAAAAAAATTAATGGGTCCATGGGGCGGGTCTGGAGTGGGTCTAGGTCTAAATTGTTGAGATCCAGACCAGACTCATTTAGTTAACCCTAGACCCAGATCCGCCCCAGACCCACTGAGTCTAAAAATATTGGACCCAAGACCCTTATACATGGGGCGGGTCCATAGGGTCTGGGGCAGGTCTGGATCATGAAAGCTCATTGGTGATCATTGGATTTTCCATGTTTTAATAGAATGAAACCTAAATTTTGGTGATAGGATTTGAACAAGTAGTGTCAGTGATTTAAATATGGTTGTTTTTGTCTTATTGGAGCTTTTTTTTTGGTTCAATGTGATTTATTTGACTTGTTTGAAGCATACTAGTGGTAGATATTGAATTTTTTTTGGAATTCATTATGTAATATTGCAGGTAATGGCTCTAAGAAGGCCTATTTTGCATAGAGTGTTGGACTATGAAGATGAGTTCTTTGCCTTATTGATGCTAGTTTTGGAGACTCATAGCATGAGAACTACAGGTAATCTTATTACTAAATTTGTTTGATATTGTGTGGCTGACTTTCTTTTCAATGTAATATATATGGATGGAGACATGCAGTTGTATACCACATTAACCTTTTCTTTGTTGCTTAAAATGTTGAAATATGTGCATGCAAACTTGTTGAAGTTATCAATATTTGATCTTACAAAAAGCGCATTTGCTAAGACAAATGATGGAGTTCTATAGGGCACGGAAGAAGGATCTGCATATGGTTTTCATTGATATAGAGAAGGCTTATGACAAGGTTCCAAGAGATGTACTTTGGTGGGCAATGATGAAGAAAGGTATACCACGAAGGTATATTGACCTAATTAAGGATATGTATCGGGAGGTGTCCACAAATGTTAGGACTTGTGGTGAGTTGACTAAAGACTTTCCCATAACAATTGGGTTGCACCAAGGGTTGGCGTTAAGTCCTTTTTTTTTGCAGTGATTATGGATGAAGTAACAAGGCCAATTCAGGATGAGGTACTATGGTGCATGCTGTTTGCGGATGATATCGTATTGGTGGATGAAACTAAAGTGGAGGTTAATGCCAAATTAGAGCAATGAAGGCAAAGGTTGGAGTCTTGAGGGTTTAAACTAAGTCGGTGTAAGGCGAAATATATGGAATGTCGCTTTGGGACTCAGAGGGGGAAAAGTGATGCGGTGGTGAGGTTGGACGGAAAAGTCCTAGATATGAGGGAATATTTCAAATATCTCGGGTCATTTATCCAAAAGAATGATGAAATTGACTAAGATGTGACAGATAAGATTAAATCTGGGTGACTCAAATGGAGAGCAGCCATGGGATTGTTATGTACAAAAACATCTTGTTAAAGTTGAGGGGAAAATTCTAGACCCAGTGTTGCTCTATGGCTCTACGGTATAAAATGTTGGGCTTATAAAAGGTAAGAGTTATGGAAATGCGGATGTTGAGATGGATGTGCGGGAATACTCTAAGGGATAGAATCAGAAATGAAGTCATACGCCGGAAGGTTGTAGGCAAATTAAGGGACAATGTGAAACGTAGACATGAGGGAGCCCTAGTGCGACAAGTGGAAGGGTGGGAGACCGAAAATGACCGAAAATGAAATTCTCGATCACAAGGGATGGAGGAGTAAAATTTATGTGGATGACCTCATGGAATGATTAAATTTGGTTCATGTAGCCGACCCCAATTTTGGGATTAAGGCTCTGATTGATTGGTTGATTACAAACTTGTCTTTCTCTCTTGCAGTTTTCATTTGCTTGTGTTTTTAAGATGCTTCATGAAATCTTTTTCTCTGTGGAGGATCCTTTCTGGGCTCTAATTATCCTTATAATAAACTAGTCATGGTTTTTCTAGGGTTCCCTGAAGTATTTCTTTTGCTTTTCTTTCAGATGCTTCATTCTCGGAGTCTCTATATGGCTTGCGAAGGAGAGCAGTAAATATTGAATTGAAAAAAGATGCTCATCGTTCTGATTCTACAAATGGGGTTCAGCACTCAGGGATGGAAAAACACCAAAGAGTCCTTTCTGTTGTTTTTCTGGTATGTTTGTAACTGGATCGTATGGATTTTTCTGAAATAAGCTACGTAAGTGACCCAACATCCACTTTACTTGGCATCTGACTCTTATATCATCAACTGTAACTGAACTCGTGTCTCTACTAAAGTCTGGGTGCTTGTAAGAAATGATAATAATTGAGTCTTTTACTCTTTTGTACTGAATACCTTTAGCTATCCTGTGTAAAGACGTGCAGCATATGACTATGTGAAAGAATTTATGAGCTTAAGCGTTTAGTTGTAATCTGGAGCGATACAAGTTATGCAGAAGCAATGAGATGAATTTTACATCTTTTATATCTAAATTTTGATGTATCTGATATTTACCCATCCATTGAATAAATAATGATATTTTCATATGAATTTCAAGTATTCATCACTCGATCTTGTTTTCACTGAAGAAATTCGTATTATCTATAAATGTAATTTTTTCTCCAAAATGTCTCCTTTTTTTAAGGTTGTGTTACCATATTTCAAGTCAAAGTTGCACTCCATATATAGAAGAGAAAGGGAAACTGCGGTGCAGGCAACTTTATGGGGACCAGGTGATGAAAGATTTGATGATGTTGACTACCTGGATGTAGCAGAAAGTCCAGTTGATCAGACAACAACTTCTGATCATGAGCTTTCATCAAGAGAACGCATCTTGCGAAGAGCTACAAAAGTAATTACTGCTTGTTACCCCTTGATACATGCTGGGCATGAAGGTATTTGATATTTGTAAATCCTAGGTTACTTATTAGGTCGATGATGAAACTCATTTTTTATTTTTTTTGTATCAAAGTGGCAATGTGTTTTCTGAGGAATGACAATTCTTCTTTTAAGCCTTAATCCTTAAATGATGGGGATTGCTACATCGAACATGCTCATAGATGTGAAATAAAATTATGCTGGTTGTCATGAACCTGTTGCAAGTTTGCAACCCTTCTTTACCTGAGCTTTGGACCGGCAGTGAGTAAACTTATAGTTCATATGACTGAAAAAAAAAAAGAGATTACTACTTGTATGTTTAAGAGTAAAAGATAGTAAGCAACTCTTTTATTCTTTTATGTGTTTGTTTGAGGAAGAAGGTTTGTTTTTTTTTTTTTTTTTTTTTTTTTTTTTTTTTTTTTGTTTGCTTGTTTGAAGGTTTGGGGAAAAAGAATATGGTTGTCGCTGCCGGTGCCACGGCTGGCCAGATCTCTAACCTCCTTGCTCTTGGCCATTCCTCTCATGCAAAAGTACCCACTTCCCCTTTGTTTATTGTAAAATTTGTGATAGGATTCAAGTTAGCTTTACTTGTGAGTGCATGCATAAAACATTAGTTATTTGCTATTTTACTCTTGCTTTCAGTTGAGCAGTCCATTTTATTAAGGCAGACAACGCAGTTGCTTTGGGTGAATTACGGATTGCTGTTTCTATTTTAGTAGCCTTATTTTCCCTTGTGTTTGAGCAATGAGTTTCTTCGTCATTGCTATTGGCTTGCAAAGAACTTTTTTGTACCGCTGTTAATTGAATTGTCAGCCATCTTGAGTGATTGAAATTCATCATGCAGGATTAGCATTTGCTTATCAAACATTGTATTTGTTGGATGCCACTGGATTTTATTCACTTGGATTGCATGCCTTAGGGATCCATGTCTGTCGAGCTAGTGGACAGGAATTGGTATATATCTTGTTTAATTTTATAAACTAGACCATTTTTCTTATATTCTTGTTAAAGATATCAATATCTTCACATGTTGAGCTTTAGTGTCTTCATGTTGAGGCAGATGGATGCTTCTTCAAGTATATCAAGAATGAGGAGTCGTGAACGGGAACGACTTCGCGGTCCTCCTTGGTTAAAGGTAATGCTCTACCCCATAAACTAGTGTGTTTCTTATATATTTTGAGCTAAGGATGTGAGGTTGGGTGGTTAACAAAGTCTGGGGTTTCATAATTTGATGTGTGTGATATTTCAGAAATTGCAAGGAGCTTTGCTCAGCTGTATGTATGCAGTGCTTGATTATTCACAGACAGGCTTAATTGCAGCAGTATTTGTATTCAAGGTAAATGCGTTTTTGTAAGATATTATGTATGAGGTTTATCAAAGGAAAATGTTTAACAATGTCTTTCCACTGATTGTGATCTTAGATGATGGAGTGGTGGTACCAGTCAGCAGAAGAGAGGATGTCTGCACCAACTATATATCCTCCTCCACCACCGCCTCCCGCCCCAAAGGTGAGAAGTATTTTCTAACTGCTTCCTAAACAATTCACTTTCATCCCAAACCAAACACCACCACTTGATTTACTTGTTTATACTTTTTGAACCAAGTAATAATATGTATGGACTGTCTATAATAATTTCACTACACGTTCATCTGGGATCAAGATTTCAGGATATAACTTTCAAATACGCCCCCTCCCCCCAGTATAAAATTAGAAGTGAAAGAAAATTGGAGAGTGCTTGTTTACTGCAGGGGTATAAAGTTTGCTACTACCTTGTACTTCTTTTTCTCTTTGCTGTGAATTTAATGTGGCATACTGGTTATGTCAAACAGGTGGCTAAGGAGGGTATTCAACTGCCATCGGATAGAACACTTTGTCCCTTGTGCTCGGAGAGGCGTGCAAATCCTTCAGTTGTAACAGTATCAGGATTTGTCTTCTGTTATGGTTGTATATTCAAATATGTATCTCAGGTAAGGCTTTGGAACCCTTCCGTTGCTTCTTAGACATTAGAGTACAGCGATGCATTTCTAGTACTGAGCTCTTTCTTTTGCTCCTACATGAATTTTGCTTCTGTTTACGTACTTGATAAAGTTGGATTTTAACGATTTCTTTACTATGTCTTGTAGTTAAATTTTATGGAATTATGTTTTACTTTTCGCTGATACTTTTGCAGTATAAGCGATGCCCAATCACACTAATTCCTGCAGAAGCTGAGGACATCAGAAGGCTCTTCCATGACATGTAGAGTATGTGAACTTATGATATATGGCAATGTACTTCTCTTGGCCTCTTTTTCTTTTATGACCTGAAATTTGCTTCAACATCTTGTAAAATTATGATGTAAATAATCTTTTCCTCATCTATATCATTTTTGAAATTTAAAATCATTTTAAATTGTTATCTGGTCATCTGTAGTTAGAAATCTATGCTTCTTGATGCATGGCATGCATGACATTTTGTTTGAAGTTTTTACGTGTTAAACCTTCATCGTGAACCACAATGATTGATTAATAGTTCCACATTAGAAGTTCCCTCTTCATTATTTCATTCGCTTCGGAACCTAAGTTGTACATTATCACTATTCTTATTTTGAACTTGTCACATAGCTGTTGGTGTTGGATCAGATTTTATAGGTTTGCTTTGGTGTTGTAATCCTAGTTTTTTTAGGAAGCTCAAGCTGTGTAACAACTTTTTTGACAGTACGAAACCCCCACATAATCAGTAGTTTGCATAGTATTTCTTGTTGTCTGCAATCTTTGAACTTGTTACAGCTTACCAGAAGCATTCTCCTGTCTTTGGAGAACTAACAAACCTTGTCATTCTCGCAGACTTGCAGTATGATTTTATGAAACCCTCATATCTTTTCTTTCCTTCGTTACGAAATTAGATTTAACAGAAAGTTACTTGACAGGAACCTTTCCTTTAGATATGAGCATCAAGTTTTGACAGCTTCATTCTTTCTCCATATACATTGACCAATTCCATAAGCCTTTTTCCCAAGTTAAATCTGATGTCTCTTATCTAGAATATCTTCAAATGTCTTTGTAACTGTCATTTTAGCATATGTTCCTTCTTAAAAGAGGTTAGAAAGACTTGTAAGCATAACCTTGGTGGAATGGGTTTGTTGAGTTTTATTCTTCTACTCCCTCCGTCCCTTAATGCTTGCAACATTTGAGCTAAAAAGCTCTCACAAAAATGTTGGGACGGAGGTAGTATGTTTTTATGTCTATCGCTAATGGGTAAAAGATACCATTTTTTTCCGTCAACAGCTTTCGGAAAAATGTTGGTGCAAATAATTTTAAGGGTAATTTTCCTTGATTTCAAGCTTGAGGAACGTTCAACAACTCAACCAAAAACAAAATCAGCCACCAACACATTTATGTACATGAAAAAACAATCTCCTACTGATAAAGTTCATTGCAACTGAAACAAGCCAAACTAGTTACAGGGGCACACTCTGTATATTACATATATTATCGCCACTTCAACTAAACAAACGTATAATCAAAGAAAAAAAAAGAATGAAATAATGAAGGAAGATAACTCCCATTTTCTGAAGTGTACATATCATGCCATACAATCTTCAACCTTCACATTGCCAAAACTTGTTCACCTTTACTTTCCTTTTCAAGTGCTTTCTCCAATCTTGTTTCAAATGGCGTCGAGTCCCAAATCACCTCAGCACTCTGCACTCAAAATGTAAATAGTTTACATATATGTTACTCGGACTCTCCATTACACCTAAAGTAAGTGTGTCAGATACTTGATTCTTGGACATTGGTTGACGAAACCAAAATAGCTGTGTCCGACACTTGAAGTCCAAGAAGTAACATAGATTCACAAATTCACAGCAACACATACATACCATAATCGCAATTATTAAACAACTCTCATTATAATTATAATCTGTTATAATGTAAAAGCAAGGCAGTAGACTAACCTCTCTATATTTGCTTTTGGTACTTCTTGCACTTGACCCAGTATCAGCAGTCTGATCAGTATGCTTCCAGTAACTCCCGACACTGCCAATAATCGGAACATCTTCTGGACTTTTGCTCGGTGACTTTCGAGGCGAGCAAGAAGCCGAATGCTGCCTTATCTCCTCCAAAGTTAAAGCCCCTAATATAGGCCTATCTTCAAACTTCCTGGGTGAACATCTTTTACTGTCATTCGGCGAATTCCCCACTGATACTGAGCTACTTCTACTATCATTCTTATCATAATTATTATTCTTTTTAGGTGATCCACCTAACCAAGTAGAAAGGCTTGTATCAACTCCAATCTCTTTCTCCAACACTTGTTCATTTTTCCCAATAAAACTGAAATTTTCCCCTGAAGCAACAATATTCTCTTTGGCTTCTTGCTGATTCTGATATTGATCCTTTGATGCCAGTTTCGACTTCGCCTTGATAAACTTCCACTGACTAAGATTCTCAACCGGGTTCAGTATTGAATCGACAAAAACATCCGAACTCAACTCATTTTTCATCAACATTGGACTATTGACCTCATTTTCTGCTTCCAATTCATGTTTCCTTGAATCCAAAGAAAGCGAAAACAGTGATTCTGAAGACTGTTCCTGAACTTTCATCTGTTCATCACTCTTAATTCCACTCTCGACTTCATAATAATCATCAAAATAACCATCTTCATCGTCACCTTCAATTTCGCTTTCATCGGATGATAAAAATTCATCAAATTCATCATCACTATCTCTGAAATTCCTGTATCTATGATCTTTTGGGAACGAAAATAAGCTTGATGAACTTGAATCTGAATTACATTGAACCTTAATTGATGGTTTTTCATCTTTTTCTTCCTTAATTCTTGCTTCATATTCTCTTTTTTCTTCATTATTTTCCTCAAATTCACCAAATTCACCATCATCTTCTTCACTTTCTGTTCTTAAATCTTCATATACTTGAACATTCAAATCAAAAGTTACCTTCTTTCTTTCACTCAAAAACACTTTAACCCTTTTTTCATCACTACAAAATACAACAAAATAATGGGAATTTAGATAAATTAAAAAACACCCACAAAATTAATTTTTCTGGGGAATTTAAAAAAAACTTACTCTAATTCATCAGGAATAATTTCAACTTGATTTTCCTCCTTTTTAATTTCTTCTTCATGTTCTTGTTTTTCTTCAATCAAATTAGGAACTTCTAACCCTTCAACAGATTCATATGTCTCCAGCTAAAAAAAAGTCAACACATTGAATATTTCATCATTTCAAAAAATTAATCAACAAAAAATAAAATACCCCATTAAAAAAAAATCAATTTGATAGACATACATGATGAAGAAGAGAGGCATTGTTGCTGTTCTTAACATGTCGTCGACAACGTCGTTGGTGGCGATTTTTCTTATTGCCGAAACAGTTAGAGAAACAACCCATTATTATCAGCTGTAAAATGCAAATGAATTTGTGAATAATTGCTGCTCACTCTCTCTCTAAAGAAGGAAATTTAGAGAGAGAAAGAAGGTTGGCATAATTTTAATCTGGTTAAAAACAGGGGAATGTAAAACAGAAAACAGAGTAATAGGTTGTTATGAGTGTGAAGGGTAAAATCGACTTTTGACTGATTAGAATATGACCGTTAGAAGAAAGTTTGGAATTTAGCTATTGTGCCGTTGGTGAATGGTGGGCTTAATCTAGAGTCATGTGTAAATGTTGTAGCTTGTTCATTGTTTTCAAAGAAATAATTATTTTAATCAATCACTTTTTGTTTGGGAGTTTGTGATATTGGATTGGGCTTTTATATTGTTAATGTGAGCCTTTGATATGGGTCTACTGTAGAATACTTGGACTCAAAGGCCCAAAAAAATTAGCATTTGATATGCCTTATGAATTTATGATGTCAATTTTAAATCGTCTGTATCATATAAGTAGTTCTACCTTATTAGTTACAACTCAAGGCCTTGTTTATTTGATTTAAAATGCGCTAAAATTTATTTTCAACTAACTGAACAAAAATTTTGCGTTTGGTTGTACCTTACAACCAATTGTAGTGTATACACCTTTTGTGGTGACAACCATTAATGAAAATGTACAATGAATTATTGAAATTAGTTAATATATTAAAAAGAGCTCTCCAACCTTTTCTTTGCTCAAGAAATCTACAAGAGCCCTATACAAAAACACCCCAATATAATACAATTCTCCAACATGAATGTCTAACCATTGATCAACCTTTTTTTTTATATATTATTTTACAAAAAATGAAAGTTTTTTTTAAAGACCTGCGTCACGGCGAGAGAGTTAGAATTAGTTGTAGCAAGGTTCTTTTGGTAGAGCAAGTTTTTTAAATATCTCCATGGGAGCAGTTAGACCTTATTTTTTACAAGATCAGAAAATAAATAGCATATATATATATATATATATATATATATA
>PYUH01000009.1:1320134-1437973 GCA_016808085.1 Suaeda aralocaspica
TATATATATATATATATATATATTAAGTGGAAAAAAAAAAAGTAATATCAGTCGGGGTAACGTTCGGGCTAATAATCTAGTTCAGGTTGAATTTTAGTCTTATAATTTAAATATTTAGGCCTAACTTGTTGGTCGATTTGAAATTTAACAAGATTTTCTCGCTATTAAACTTGGAAAGGTTAGCCCTAAATCAACCTAAGTCGTGTAATCTAAGTTCCAAATTAATTTTGATCATAAATGACTACCCAAAATTCAAAGCGGCCTAATACGAAGTTGAAGCAAAATGAGCCAACAAATATGATCCAATACAACAACACTAGATGAATAAAGAATATATAAACCGATTTAGGGGGATTGAAATTCATTTCATTTAAATTTGACCCAAAATGAAAATTAATTTATGTGTTCTAATTTCTAAGTGTAAAATTTTACCCTATACATGCAACCCAATATACTCCCGTATATCACTTGTTCAAACTTCAAACAATATTCCATACATCTATATTCCTTTAATAATAGAAAAAGTAACCATAGTATTCATTTTATTGATTGTAGGCAATTTTCTTGGTAAGACTAGTTGTACCTAGCAAATTATAGCTAAAGGTAGAAAAAAATTGCTCATTTAATTTAAAATGAGCTAAAAATTTGCTTGAATTAGATGAACAAAAAAGTTATGAAAGACTCAAATAGAACCCAATGGAAAAAGTGAAACTCATCCCAACATAGAAGCAAAGAACAAAAAATTGAATTCGAATTAAAATTGCATGATCGCAATTCGCTTTGTGCTTCACTAAAAGTGGTTTGAAATCAAATTCGATCCAAAAATGACCTAATCAACCCATTTACTCATAAATCGGGTCCGGAATTGCAACATTGGGCTATGTTTATATAAACACAAATATACAACAAGAGACCCAAAAAAAAGAAGATAAAGATTAAAAAAAAAAGGAGCACATCATCTCAAATTAACAAACAACAAAGTGAATGAAGTAATCTTCCTTAAACTAAGATTTTTCCAAACTCTATAGTCTATACCACAAAAAAAGTAAACCAAAAAACATAAAATCTATTTGTTAGAATCAATAGGCTTAGTACCCCCTTTAACATCTTTATTATCTTTAGGAGGTTGTTTAACACCTCCAGAATCAATAGGCTTAACTTTAAACCTTTCCAATTTGAGACCACTCGAATCCCCAACACTTAAACTCCTTTGCCTAACCACACCACCCATTTTACTATTTTGCTTCTCCAATTGTTGGACCTTCTTCATTTCATTAAAAATTGACTCGAAATCTTGCCTATGTACACGCATTATTTTGTTGAATATGTCTTTTCTTCGCTCACTTAGATGCCTAAAAAAGTCAAGTAATGATACTAGACGTGGATCAACCAAGGGTAGCACCATCGTTGTATTTGTTGTTGTCGTAGTTGTTGCTACTTGGTTTATCGGTGTAGCTTGAAAAGGGGTGTTACTTCTTGTTGTTGATGTGGTTTCACTTATTTGATCATCATCAAAATGGTCGTTATCATAGTCTTCTTGTTCTTCTTCGTGTTGGCCTTGGTCAAGAAATTCTTGTTTTTCTGGAGGAATGTTGTAATCTCTTTGTTGAATTTCTGTAACCGATGAAGTGCCACAACAATTTCCCATGATTTAGAGGATTTGTAATTAATTTAAATTTGATATGTAGCTTATGGAGATTATATACATGTGGTATGAAAATGATTTTAGAAGATGTATGCTTTGTTCCTTATGATTGCAAGTGGTTTTCTCTATAATGTAACATGAAATAGTCAACTTCACCTATTGGACGCGGTTATGGCTATCACGTCCAAATTTAATATTCTAGATGATGATTAATAATTGAGGAAATTACACTAAGAAAATGTTGTTTAACGAACACACATCCCCACCAATGCACCACTACTTGACTAATTAACTCGTTTGGATAGCAATCTCATTTAAAACACTATTCATTAATCTATTATGAGTTAAGACATTGTTATACCCTGTTCTTTTAAGCTTATCTAAATTAAAATAAACTCAACTAAACTAAATAGTCGTTTAAAAAAAAAAAAAAAGTCTATTGGTTAGAGATGATAATCAAAGGGGAAATGAATCAATTGCACTCATCCTCCTAATTTGGTGTTATCATTTGGAATTTGTTGTTATTCCCTTAACCCAATTTTTTCTTTCACTTCCGCTTTTCTTTTCCATTCTCTTTCCCCATCCACCTCATTGCCCTACATGCCTACTCTATCTCTCTTGCTTCTTCCTTGAATACCACCCTCTAGCTTTGAACTTGACTCACTACCTTCGACCTTCTAGCTTCCAACACCACCCCACATCGGCCCTCCACCTTCAAAACTATGTGTTTTTTTAAAAAATCAATTATTATTCTAAGAAAATCCTCACAATACTTGTTAAACATGGGTTTACCATACATATTGCTTAATAATTTTACTTAAACATGGGACCAGCTCAATCAAAAATTTAAGCTAATGGTTGACGTTCAAGAATATTTCTTATACTCTATAAACATTGTAATAATTTCAATTCATTGAAAAAGTTTAAATCCATTCTAAAACATTCAATAAATTTCAATTTATTCCGATCTCACCTCATACTCACATGTAGTCCATCTTGTTTATGGACATCACGTCATATGGTTTACAAGGAGTGACTGTAAAGTCATTATTTTTTTGGGCTTGCGAAACTGCAATAGGCCTTATATGTTTACGTGGACAGTTGCCTATAGGTCCAATAAATCAAGTATGAAGGGGACTAGAAAGCCCAATTAAGTGTGCTAAATTGCTGATGAAAATTGACAACCTCTCATCCTTTTTTTTTTTTTTTTTTTGAGCAAGATGTCTCAGGGTCTTATTCGCATATACATTGGCATGATTATCATTTACGAATGGAGAAAAACTTAAACGTCGCCTTTTAAAAGAAAAATCTGAACTGGCCTGGCCATCAAAAAAAAATTTTGAATTGTACTTGGTCTTAGTCCGTTTATGATTTTGGGTAAATACTCGTATTTATTTATCAAACTCACCATATATATTTACTAAGTAGTAATTATATATTTATTTTGTATATCACATGATAACAAAAGGGGCCGAGACTAAAGTCTTACTATTAGGGTACTTCCAATCATCAAATGAAGTAGCCTAAAGACCCAAAACCCGCCCCCTCCCCACAACCTCTCAAGAGCTAAACCTATTTATATTTCCATGCTATTGCTTAGGGGAAGTACTCATTAAGTCCATGTAGTCAATTAGCCATATAGCTCAATTGGCCGGTTAGAGCTACTATTCTAATTCTAGATGGTTACGGGACCAATTCTCATCTTATTACAGATTAATTATTTAAAATTGGAAAAAAAAAAATCCCTCTTTAAAAGCAAATGTAGTTTTTACTAAACCAAATAAATTTTTCAAAAAAATTCCACTTCCATCTAATATGTTCTTTTACCAATAATTAATTACACCGAATACTACTAGTGAAATCGAGAAATACAAAGTAAAAGTTGAAAGTGATTAAAGAAATTAATACTTGTAGTTTTGATCAAGTTGCCCAAGAAAAGAACAAAAAAAGGAGTAAAAACAAATTGAAGAAAAGAAAAGGTAAAGAAAGGAATCAAATGGCAAATTGGCAATTGAACACTGAGTCTGTGATTATTATTTTTTTCCTTGTCATATTCAAGAACAGAATCTCCTATTCTCCTCTTCACCATCAATAATTACATCTATTTTTTATTTTTTTTCTCGTTCAGAGTAATTGTTTTATTGAATCGGAACCTCACACAGATTGATCCAGGCGATCAGATTATATATTAAATCGAAACCTCGCTCATATTGAAGATTGTATTATCGAATCGAAACGTCGCTCATATTGACCCATGGTCTAACTTTATTGGCAGGACCCCTCAGCATGCAATACCAATTCACCATCAAAAATTGCATATCTGCATGTATATGCTATTAGCCTATTACTATTACATGAAGATACATGCATCTAGTCGGATTACGTACACAAAATACGTGCATGGCTGACTCAACTTTATTACTCCCTATATTTCTTTAGAAATTTGGTACACTGATATAAAATAATCTTATATATACTCACTCAGCTACTAATTAAAACTTGGAGAAATTAATCACACCACCTCTAGCATCTAATAATTGTTCCTATATATTATCCTATATATAATATATAACTAGTGCCGAAAAATTATGTATGTTGTCATGTTATCAGATTGGACAATAATCCTGATTCAGAACTTGAAAGCTACTCTTTACCATAATATCAATTGATTTTATGATAAAATTCAGCTAGACTTGTATGTGGTCATTTTCTCCTTCGACCAATTCGCCATTAACTAATATACCCTTAAATAATACTACAATACATTTTCTATATTGGTCAATTCTTTAAATAAAATAGCCTTCTCCGAAATTTATTCAAGCATGCAACTATACAAGTATACCAAATTACAAAGTACGTTACAAACGAAGAACATGGACATTACTCCTGAATGTGGCCTTCTCTTAATTAAGGGGTAGTTTTTTCATTTTAAGATTTTTTTTTTTTTAAATGCAAATTAATTCATTAAATCTCACCGACTAGCCTAAATAATCATGTTTGGATAAATGCACTAACGTTTGAATAATATAATTGGTGCGCTAAGCTAGAATTTCTAGAAATAGCATGTTACCACGAAATTCTTTAATCCTAGGTAGGACAAGTACAATTTTCCAAAGATATTCTTTTTCTGTGTTTATGTACCTTCTGTTTAACGATTGTAAACAATATACTATCATGGAATTTCCCTATAATTAATTAATTAATCATATAAATCAAAAACTTTAGGTAGGTCGCATTATATGTTGGCAATTTGGCATATAGTATTGGAGGTTTCTTAAGCATGGTAGGTTGAAGTAGCACATGCCCACCTATTTTAGCATGACGAATTGACGACATTGCTTCACTGCATACTGCATTCTCCGTGATCCTGGTCCAGCAGCAAGCATGAAGCATGCTCGCACCCAGGTGATAATTAAGTCGAGTCGTGTTTGATTGATTTTGTGTTGAGCGTCAAATTTATGTTCAGTTCAACCTAGCTACTTACGTACTATATATGTTGTACTCTCTAATTGTTTAACTATAAGAATGTGTAAATGAGTGAGCAACCAGTCTCCCTAATCGTATTCAAATCTAATTAGTTCAAATTCATATATATTTTTTTTTAAAATTGATGATTGAGAATATATATTGTACATACATCATATATCTCTTAAACAATCATAAGCTACAATGATATACATATATATAATACGTAAATAGTTGAATAAACCTAAGTTTCATAAATTATAAATTGAGAGAGAGAGTTTGAAGTGCAAGATATAGATCAACTAGAGTAAACCTAGCTACTACAAACTTTACATTATGTTTTTCTTACAACATACATTAATTATTGAATCTGTGTGTCACTTTTTCTTTTTAAAAGTAATTAGCGCAATCTTAATTTCAACCCATTGAAACAATGAAGCACAAGTAATACAAATTATTTTTTTTTTTTTGAAATGAGGCTCTTATCATTGTTTTGGTATCGATCATTTTGGTGTTGATTGAAATTTTACAAAAACAATTGCATGTTTGGCACTATCACTCATCACTCTTTAAATGACTTGTGTTGTTTAGTAAGGTGAGTGAGTGACAGTAGATAACTACTTGTCTCTGCAATATTTTAGAGCTGACAAGAAAAACCCCAAACACATAAAAACCCCATTTCATTATATATTTTGATGGACCCACCATCATCATCCAATGGTCCCTAAATTGCTCCTTTTACATCACATGACCTTTCTTTATTTTCTCCACACAATTTTGACGGCTGTGATTTATTCTAGGAGTTATATTAATAATAATAATAATCATGTTTATAAGTCTTTTAATTGTGTTACACTACTCTTTTTATTTATTCTTCTACTTCAATCTTTCAACTTTGCGTCTTTGCCAATTAAAGTGTTTCTTTTTTTTCCTCTTACAAAATCCAATAACATAAAAGTGTGTGGCAAATTAATCAAGTGCCTTTGATTAATTCCTTAAGTTGTTTTTTTCAAAGGTGGATTCAAATGTAGGCAAGAAAAGGTGATTAGGTGATAGTTATCACATATTTTTTGGTGCTTAATTGCTTGTATCATAACCTATAAGAATATAGGATAATGCCTTCAATCATTATTAGGGAGTATATATATTATATGATCACTTCGTATACTGTTTATGTGATCAAGTTTAGTATGATTTTAAGTTCGTTGTAAATTTCAATTTCTCTTATTTATAAGCCAATTCGAGTTTATGCCATGTTGGCACCAACTTTCATAATAGGCTAGGGGTTTTATTTTATACAATAAATTGAATATATAGCATACATCAAGGCATCAAGCTGTAAGCTATGATGAAGTAGGGATGACTCTAATTCTGAGAGTGAAGTCAGAAGAACTTACATTGGATACAAGTCATACCTCAAAATGAACTGCTTCTAAAATTGAATCACCTGCTAAAATCAAATTGATAATGTTTAATGACGATCTAATTCACTCAAACAAGCAAACATACTTAAAGATTTTAAAGATATTGCTGAGACACGCAAAAAGTAAATAAAATAGGATTCCTTCACCACATTCAATACTATTCTAGCTTGAACTTTATACTATTGTAGTACCTTTAGTCCAAAATAGAATGTAGCAATAGATTTAGTCTCTCTTTTAGATTGAAATAGAACTAAAATAAACTGAATTAAACTGAATTGAAATGAAAGGACTTGAATTGAATTTAACTGAGTTGAGCTAAGCTAAGATAAACTGAACTGAACAGAAATATCAAAATTTTTCATAACAAAAGAATAGATCGACCGGGCTTAATCTATTACTATTGAGAGTAAAAAATAACTCAATTCGTTACAGTTTTCCTTCCATACCAATTTAAAGAGATCCTAAAATCGATTTACATGACTGCCTATCTATCATTTGCCGCTCCCTAAGACTCAAAAATTGATGTGTTACCAACGATAGTAAGGAGTATGTAGTTGAAAAGCTGAACATTTACGTAGTACTCCCTATTTTTAATTTTGTGCACCATCATTTTCACCTTTGAGGGCATAAAACAAAGAAACAGTGGTTACACAGTACATTAGTGTAGCATCCTTTTCATGAACAGTACAGTTGATAAATAACGCCATGAAGAACTAGCTACACCTCACATCATCACATGAGTAATGCATTAATGCACTATCAATTTCTTTCGGGAAAAAAAAATATACACTATCAAATACGAAGTACCAATCAACATTTTGTTTTGCCTCCATGATGAATTGATGAGTTTGTGAATTGTGAACACTTTTGTGATAAGTATAGCATTAGATTTAAAAATTATATTAACATAATACAAAGACTTATTTAAGGCAATCTTGTTTTGTACGATTATTAAATAGTTATATAATTACAGTGTCAAAACTTGTTACATAATTTTTTACGATCCAAAATGCTATAACCTGCGAATTACAAAAATTTTCCCTATATTTAGGGTGTGTTTTTTCCACAGATCAGATTAAGACAGAATTAGTTATAGGAACTAAATGGTTTGAAATAGAATGAAATGGATTTGATTGTATATTAGAGGGATTAGACAAGATTGGATTAGAATGAATAATGCCGGAGGAATCAAATATAAACAGACATAAATAGATTGAATTAGAAAAGATTAGAATCGGTAAATTAAAACTTATCAAAATGAATTTAAACTTATTATGGGGAAAAATTTCCTTAACATAACACACCCGTAGTGGAATCAGATACAGTACATAATTTGCCACATTGACATAGTAATTCAATAACCTTTATACTAGTACTAATTTTTTTAATATTGTGTTAATTACACGTCAATATGGCGATTATATGGTCCCCATGAACTCATTAAAAGTTTAACCACTGGAATTGACTTCTACCTATCAAGGATAGCAACATCATCAATTCATAATCGATCATAGTCATCTATCATTAAGGTTTTCAACTTTTCATCTACTACATACACATTTTAATGTTACGCATGGAAGAGTAATACATAAATTCTGTTTTGAGGGTATGATGTATAGCTCATGTGGTTAGAGCTCTATTTTGATTCTAAGAGATTATGGGATTTGATTCTCATTACCCGCCCTTGCTGCTTTCTCGGCACATAAAAAAATAATAAAATAAATAATAAATAAAAAAACAAAAACTTATTTATTTATAAGAACGTTATTAGTTTTAATTTTAGATAAAAAGAATGCTAGTGATAAAATTAGAGTTTTGAGTATAATATACATATGACGCAGGATTGATCACACCTAATATGCGTAGGATTGGAGTGAGATCATATCGATCAACTAACTATAAAGGGTTGCTCATTATTATTATCTAAATTAAAACGAGTATTATTTCAATAATTCATTTTACAATTGAATTAAATACGCTATCATCAGAATTAAGTTTTTATATAACTCTAGATAAGTTATCTTTATTGAAATCAAAAGCACAAAACCTATACCAAAATAGCATAGTTGTAACTTGCAATGATTTTTATCATGTGGACATATATAAACAACCAACATGTCAATTATTTATTTGCTAAACAAGAGTGAATAATTCATATATAATAAAATGACATATACATAATAGACTAGGAGTCTCCAAACTTTTAGCTAAGCAAACAATAAATTGCCAGCTTATCATATGTTAGTTTATTGGTACAAATTAATTGATATAGAAGGGTCCCCTATACTTCACCACAAGAATATATTCTCTCTTTACATTAGATAAAATTCACATTTATGCTTCAAAAACCTTCCTTTAATTGTCTATTATCATGTATTTGAATGCTTAGTACTTTATATAAAGTTCAAACTAAAAGAAAGTCAAGAATAAAGTCAATTTCTACATAGCAGGTACTATAATTTATAGTTTCAATTAAAGAAATGGTATTTTGTTAAATTACTCCTTTTGTCTTAGGTTAGTTGTTGATTTTTCCATTGCTTCATGTTAGGATGTTGCATTACACTTGTCAAATTCCAAAAAAAAAAAAAAAAGATAAAGTAAGAATTTAATATGCTATAAAATAAAAGGAACTTATATTTTATTGTTTTTATATGCTTCATAGAGGAGGTGGAGGTAAAAACCAATGAAGCTCGAAAGAAAAAAGCAAGGAACCACTTGCCATTATTGATTTATTGTGTTATATTCTATTAACTTGATTTTTACATATCATTTACTTAAAATTTTTTTTTTTTGAATACTACTTAATTATTATATTTAAATGTGCTTATTTTTATTGTAGCTTTTACGTGAATATAGTCTTTACTTTCTTAACTCATTTTTCTGAAAAAAAGTGGATATAAGGTGAATAGAAGATATAGGGAATGAACAATTATGATTAATAAGTGGCAAAACGATGTTATTGTAACCAATGCATGAGGGATTCAAATATAATTTTTGAAGCCTAAATATTATGATATACAAGTTAATATTTCATCAAGGATCAAAGTGATTCACCAATAATGTGTAGTTATGTTCACACACTGTCGACGATTAGAAGTTCCACTAATCTTGAGCGTATCCAAAATCAGTAAATTCGATTGTTTAATGTATAAATGCATAAGTATAACTCAATATAAGTATATGGAAGCAATTACAATGAGTTTCGATGGCATTGTCCTTAAACTATCAAATGTTTATCTGGTGTCATCTTATACCCATTCCAAATACAACTTAATATACGAGTCCTTAATTTCGTTCCAAAAACTTAACAACTTAAATCAATTTCGAATCTCTTAATTATGCTCTAATCGCAAACACTTTATAACAATCATAACTTATACTTCCCAAGTTCATGTATTATCATAGGTTGAATTGATCATATCTTAAACAATATAATACACTCTTTCCCTTTTTTCCCCCCTTTTCCCAAATGGTACCAATCACATTAACAAGATTTTAGTAAAGTTGTAGACTTGTAGGAATCTCATCCATCTAAAGGGAAGCACCAAAAACAAGTTTCTTAAAATTATATAAAAATAAAAAAAAAAATTAATACACAAAAATAAATAAACATTCTCCTATTGACCCGCATAGTAAGATCCACTTAATAGTACTACACAAACTACTTACTATAAGAGTTATAAATTTAATAATAATTATACCTACTTTCATTAAAAGTTAAGAATTATACTTTAACAATTTCAGAAGAATGTTCAGAAAATCATCTTCATTTTTTTTTTTTTTTTGTCTGTCATATATATTTAATTTTTTTCTTCTTAACTAAACTTTAATACAGTAACCTTTTATCCAATTCTCCAAATTTCAATCATTCAATCTTCCTCTGACATACTCTTCAAATTATTTAATTTCTTCTTCTTCTTTATTTACTTCTTCCTTCACTTATAAAATTAAAACACTAGAAATTCTTTAATTTCTTCAATTTTGAAGTAATTTGAAACAAAAAATCAAGATTTTTTTTTCTGGGGTAAGTGGATTCTTTTCCTCTTTGTTTATATTACTCTTTCATTTAATTGGGTGTTTTTTATTTTATTTTATTTTCTCCAATTTTGTTGTTTTTCACAAGTGTTCTTCTTCATAACTCTGTTTTTTTTTTTTCATATGTCTCTGTTTCTCTTCCTCTGTTTTCTTCATATCTTTTGAGTAGAATAGTAATTTAGCACTCTTAGAAATATTATTCTAGGTAAATTTATCAATTATTATATAATTTTTCATAATATTTCCAAAATTTCATGGTTTTGTGGAATTTTGGGTTTTCTTTCTTCACTTTTTCTCTGAATTTTGAATGAAATTCCAATCATTTATGATTTTAAGTTCTTAGAACTTTAAGTATTAATTGTTTTTTATTATAAAATGGGTTTTTTTTTCACATTTTTTTTAATTTTCATGTTTGATCACTTGCAGCTTTTCTTCCACTTTTTTCCTTAATTCTGAAAATAATTTTTATGATTTTTTTTAATTTTATTTTTTTTTCACTGTTTTGGAAAACATGTGTAATTGATCATTTTCTTTTCTTTTTTCAGTAAATTACTGAGTTCAGTTCATATAATTGGAGAAAACATCAAAAACCTAACAAACTTTCATTTGGTATGCATGATATCATTTAGTAACAGCTTTCTTTTTTCTTTTCTTTTTTTTTTTCCTATTTTCATGATAATTTTTAATACCCAATACTTTATTTTATTTTTAAAAAAAAAATAAAATTATTTTGCATGTGACTACACCATAAATATTAACGCTCCATGTCCTAATATAGCTGAAAATTACTTAAAACTTTATAAAAAATACATTATAATTGAATTTGTGCATATATAATTTGCTGACATTTTTTTTTTTAATTTTTTTGGATTTTTGATATTACAGTTACAAATGATGGAAGAAGATTCATGTGATAAGTGGTTGAAGATTTGGTTGCAATTTTGCTGACAATATTTGGGAATTTATCTAAGAATTATTGATTATATTTGTTTAAAAAAAAAGTAATAATAATAATAATAGTAGAAAATCAAGAAAAAAAAAATAATAATATAATGGAAGCAGAAGATGAAAAGGGTCTAGAAAGGGTTTTGTCACAGAAAGCTCTAGCAATGAGTAGTTCATTTCCATGTAAACTTTGTGTTGTGGGATTTCTAGCTGGTGTATGTCTTACATCTCTATTCCTTGCTCTTCTTACTTCTTTCGGCCGTTTCGAGTTTGGAGGAATTCAGTTCCATCAAATTTCAGCTACTATTGTACCATGGAATTCGGATTCTCATGTTACTTGTAAGCCTACTGATTTTGATCATTTAATTTGTTCGCATTTTAGAAGATATTAATGTACTTTTATGTTAATCTAGGTTTTTGATCATGCCACTTTTGTTATTGGTTCATGCAGCCGATCCTATTGTTGGTTTATTTTAAGGCCGTTTGTTTGTTTGCTTGCTTAACAACTTTGGTTGTATTGTGATCACATTGATTGTCTATTGAAATATAGTCAACTGTGTATACTGAACAGCTACTATGTCGTCCTACATGTTGGATCAATTATATTGTATGAGTATTTTGTTTTGTTATCGCGGTGTTGAACTTGGACTTACCCGTGAAGTTCCAAGGTTCAACTACTCGGTATCTTTCAATAAGTTCTTTAAATCTATTCATTGAATGTCTCTTGTTTGATTCACACTAAAGATTAAAATCTTATTATGTTTTTACTACTAGTATTTGTTTACTTCTTTATATTATCATTTGTTCTTTTGTATGTGGGGTTTTTGTTTTCTTTTGTTGGATGGTCTTAGATCAATGTCATTGATGTAAGACCAGAACAGACCTCTTGGAAGACTTCATGGGTTTTTTTTTTTTTTTTTTTCGAATATTTTTTCTTTTTCTGTTAAAATTATTGGTCATGAGCCTTAAGTTTTCTAGGCTTAATTCGCTTAATACTTCATTTATGGCAATACAGTTGATGATAACACCTCGGAATCACTAAGAAATGTGGAAAGGGAAGTAAATCTAAGGGAAGAAAATCGCGAGAAGGTGTCATTGTTGTATTCAGCTTGGAGTACCTTACTTAATGAATCACAAGACGCATCAAAAAACCTGAAACCAGGTGTTCCAAATGCACCTCATTTGGAGAACTGTAATTCGAATGCAAAAATGAACATGAGGCTTGATACGCGTATTGGTAATGCAACAGTTCCTCCCTGGACCCTGTGGAAAGGCTCATGGGACATCTACTCTTCGGATTCTGAAGATGTGCAGCTGAATGATTTTGGACCTCAGGATATTTCTGAAGATGCTAATCCCCCTTGGGTATGTTTCTATATGAAACACATTGATAAAACAGCCCATTTTAGTATAAATTATGTCATGAATTTGTTAAATGTTGTCATATAATATGATTCAACCTGTTAGGTTACGGGGTCTGATCAAGAAAATTACCCATTAACAAGGAAAGTGCAGCGCGATGTTTGGCTTCATCAGCATCCTTTGAATTGCCGTGACCCTCAAGTGAAGTTTCTGGTGGCTGATTGGGAAAGATTACCGGGATTTGGTATGGGTGCACAAATTGCTGGGATGTGTGGACTCCTTGCTCTTGCCCTTGCTGAGGATCGGGTGCTTGTAACAAATTACTATAACCGTGCTGATCATGATGGCTGCAAAGGTATTAAATTAATCTGATCTTATGTTGAGTTTCCTTTGTTTACGCTCGAACTCATGCAAGTACTTGGTATGTCTCGAAATTGTCTCATTTCGAGTAGTTCATGTAGCTCACCATATTCTATTGGAACTGACTTTAATTATTGTTTGTCATATCCCATTTCCCGTCTCCTAATGCCAGTGTATTAGTCACATAGTGTATTTACGTCATTAATTATGTGCATAAAACGGCTATAAATGATGGCATTACATAATCTTATGGATTCACACTTCACAGGTTCATCTCATGCAAGTTGGTCTTGCTACTTCCTTCCGGAAACATCCCAAGAGTGTAGAGACCAGGCTTTTGAGCTCATGAATCAAAAGGAAGCATGGAAAATGGGTATAATTAAAGCAAAAGAGAATTACACTTCGAAAGAGATATGGGCTGGAAGAACACCAAGGTATTTCGCTGCACCTGTTGTTCGGTTGTACTATGTTTTTTCTTCTTTGGAGACGATGCAATACTCATTGTTATGATGAAATACTACAGAAATTGGGGAGCTCCTTGGAGTCATCTGCAGCCAACAACTGAAATAAATGGAAGTTTAGTAAAAGTTCATCGGAAAATGGACCGAAGATGGTGGCGAGCACAGGTGAATAGCTTGACTTGCCATGTTTATTTTGTCTTGAGGATTTTTCATGTTTGATAACTTGTGTAGAACATATTTGGTCACAAGTCATATCAAAGATGAAAGAACTCTTTTTTGGTAGAGTCATTGATAGTTGGCTGACAAAAACCATCAAGACAAATTAAAATTGCTTCCCCTAAAAACTTGTTACCCGATTTACAGTTAGCCATATAGCTTAACTCTTAATTGAAAGATGATGAGATTCTTTAGTATTTCGATGTTGTATAACCTGATCTTAATTCAGCATATGATATTAAGATTGACTTGAATGATTGTAGGCTGTGCGATATCTGATGAGGTTTCCGACTAAGTACACATGTCAACTCATGAATGTTGCTCGACATGCTGCATTTGGAAAAGAGGCTGCAGAAATGGTTCTCAAAAGTTATACAGAAGAGTGGATGAAGGTAAATGTACAACAGTAAAAACCTTAAGCCGCTGATATCCTAAAATCTGTTATATTGTTTAGGTGAACTATTGTTGTTAAGAGGTAAACTTATGCAAACATATGCCATGTTGCTATGCTTTTCTCATAACAGGAAAATATGGAATACCCTTCTCAAGAAATGGAAAAATATGTATGGTCAAACCACAAACCCTGGATTCCAAGACCACTTCTAAGCTTGCATGTAAGAATGGGAGACAAAGCGTGTGAAATGAAGGTGGTGGAGTTCAAGGAGTACATGCGTCTTGCTGGTAGGATAAGAAGAAAGTTCCCGAACCTAAGGAGCATCTGGCTGTCTACCGAGATGCAAGAAGTCATCGATCTCACAAAGCTCTACACTTCATCAGGATGGAAATTCTACTTCACAAACGTAAAACGACAAGTCAGTAACATTACAATGGCAACATATGAGGCAAGCCTTGGGAGAAAGACGAGCACTGAATATCCCCTGGTCAATTTCTTGATGGCCACAGAGGCTGATTACTTCATCGGGGCATTGGGTTCCACGTGGTGTTTTTTGATTGATGGTATGAGGAATACCGGCGGAAAAGTTATGGCCGGTTATCTGAGCGTCAACAAAGACCGGTTTTGGTGAAGAGAAGATGTCAAAGAAGGTATAAATTTGATTGATTCAATGATTCAGATTACACTTAGACACAATTTTGCTTGATTGTGTACAGAAAGCAGAAATAAAATCGTGGATATGTTTCCTTGTAGATACATAGAGCAGATTATTGTACATTCGATGATCTTTTCTGTAGCACACTTCAATTTGAAGATTCAAGTCTTATAACTGTCTCACTGAAGCTTGTTAGCTGAAGTATTATCTTTTGATGGTCATTTTGCTGTAAATTTAAAATCTCACAACGAGCCATTAATTGGAGAGATAGATTAAGGTTATGTTGTACGTGTCTGTTGTTAATTTTGCGTCCGTATCCACCCAAACTCAACTAATTCTAAAAAAGCTCGTCTTGGATTACTGATTAGCAACAAGGAAGTCGGTTATCATCCCTACAACCGTGACTAAAACAACATTGAATTCAGGGTAATGCATAAATGACTACAACATCATACTCAAAAATGACAATTTGAAGGCTTTGATTTCACTAATGCCAAGCCTTTTGTCTCAACTCTTGCATCATTTTAGTCCTGAGATTATAGGCATATTTTGGAGATTTTAGCGACATTTGAACTAGAACTGATCAAACATCGAGACAAATTTGAAAGGCTAGAGCAGGTTTTGCCAGTGTTTTCCAGAGCAGCAGCACGCACCTTGTTAAACCGGGCTAGTAAAAATCAATTCTAATTTGAATCTTTGGCAAATTTAAACATCTAGATTTGACTAGAGACTACAGATAGCGTGAAAGCATCATTGTAAACTTCAAAAACTCTATAACTCTGCCTACAATACTACTTGGATCTGTTTTTTCAGCATCCTATACTCCTATACATCAGTATCACGAATTCACGACTATTGCCTACAATACAAATTCAACAAATAGTTCAAAGTGTGTGCACAATATAATATCTGTTCACAACGGCTTCCTGATCACCTCTAATTAGAATAAAACCTTTAAAAAATCATGATCACAACAATCTGCTCAACAAAGTAACATCTAATTGGATCAGTCCTCAACGCCGTCATTTTCCAATTGAATTCCCCTAGGCTGCATTTTAAACCAAGTACAATTGCCAAACACTTCAACATGTGATGAACACAAATGAAAACAAAGAGAAGAAAGAAATAATTTGTGAATGAGATAAAATAACACAAGTAAATACATACAAAACACTGGTCTACGAAAGAATTTAGAAAGAAAAAAGCTACAAGAACAAAACCAAGGCTATCAAGAAACATGGAAACTTCTACCACGTCACGTAACAATATGACACAACAACATGATGAAGAACTTTTTGGGTCAACAGGAATTGCCCTTTAGCTATAACATGATAGCATGAAGTGCATTTTCGGTCAACAACAGTTGCACTTCAGCCACTCCCTTGCTCTCTCGCTTATCCCACAACATGAAACCAACTTTCTAGCACCTGCATCGAGTTTTCAATGCACTCAAGGGTGAGAATTTTACCTTCACCTAGAACAGGAATCTTCACTCGATATAGACAGCACTCCTTGCAGTAAAATTATTATTCCACTCCCTCACTAATTGAATGTCCAACATCTCCGTTATTAGGTGCCATTGTCGGTCTTCGGTTTTTCTTGCTCTTTGCCTTCCGCGCTTTCAATCTTCGTTTCTTCTCACTGGCATCAACCCAAGTGTAGTCTGATGGTATAGTGAAAGGATCAATTTCATCTTTATACCGATGGCTTTGGCTCTCACCGTCACTTGATTGCCCACTTCGACTCCCTTTCATCCATGAAATCCAGGAGGTGGACCCCTCGGAGTCTTTTGATTTTGAGTCCTGAAAATGAGCTGGACTAGAGAGAGGTGTTGAGAACTCTTCTACTGGCAGAAGTTCCTCAAATTTTGTGAAAGTGACAACCACTCTAATGGTTGGTACGATTGGGATGGCAACCTGCATGAAGATAATTTATAGCTTAGAGCAGTCACATACAGCCATACAGGACAGCTACCTTCAACAAATAAACAAGAACTAAAGTTCTATGTTTGCACTTTACATGCTTATAAGTAAATTGTCAAAACAATCTCATCAGCAGAAATTAGGAATAGAAGGTATATCAGAATAGCATGAAAGAGAATCCATGTAGTCTGTAATTTAGCGTTAAAGGTATCTGCAATTTTCACACCCTACACACTAGACAAAGGCAGAATGCAACAGCCTTGATTTAAAGATCATCACGCCACTATGAAAAAGACAGATGCATGGATGCAATATCAGATATGTATTTTGTGGATGAGAGTCTACATCTACAAAAGTTGGATCTAGTAGTCAGCGGTGTCCTTGGGTCGGCGGCCAGCCCTATTACATCTTATCTTAACCACATGTGGAATTTAAAACTTCGATGATTGGATCATTATCTTGTCAATAAGAGACTATCAGGGTACAGGGGAAGGGTTACCAATCCACACTACCAAATTCTACAATGACTAGATCTAGCTACAGATCATAAGTCAGATCTGAAGAGTGAAGAGTCATTATCAAATAGATCTGGCATGATAGTTGCGAGTTCAAGGAACATGTTATTTAATGTTCGTTTTGCATGCCATAGAATACTTGTGCGCAAAGCCTTTAAAATCAAAAGAAAAGTTGAAATACGAAAAATGACTTCACAGGATGTGCCAAAGTCCAGTGGTTTTTATCTCTAAACCTAGCCTTGAACCGGGATCATATATGCAAGTTTTTACTCTACAGAAAGAAATAAGCTCAAACCACAATTCTAGTCATCTAAAAAAAATAGGTTCAGCCTACATTATTTCATGGTACAATTAAAAATCACATGACCTTGTACTCACAAAAATGAAAACTATAGAAGCAATCCTAAGCACAAAACCAATTAATACTCAACAGTCTTGTTTTCATGTTTATGTTCGAGCCACAGTTGTAAGCTTCATGCACCAGAAGATCAATAATTTGCATAATATAATTAGCGTACAATTATATAAGGTAAGAAGGAAGCCGGGGACAAATGTTGGACCATACTATTAAAAACTACCAGCCCTATCTCTGTAGTGCATTGCAACCGACCCTGCATCGGGCTTCCACTGCATTTCTGTCGTTTTTTCTTCTCATTTTCTCAGGATACCTGAGTGGAGGAAAGGGAAAGGATTTTGTATAGATGAACTAAGTCATATTTGTACTCGGATGCACTTAATTACACTTCTAATACATGGAATTTCAAGGCCTAACTGTACTTGACCATATAAAATTGATACCTCAACTGAAAATCCACACTCTCAAATACCACTAACTCCTTGAAATGGGTGGTCGGAAGCCCAAGAATCCCACCACACAAAAAAAGGGACAATGGGTTCTACATCAAAACAACGAGAAAAGTTAACTACACCTTGAATGGATTATTCCTCTAGAGATGCAGGCTTTAGAACCCTATAATTGTAATTACCATGATACAATGAGATGGAGCGTTTAATGGATGCCCTAGCTCACCACATAGGATATTACATAACCACCCTCAACTGGAATTGACCACATAAAATTGATACCTCAACTGGAATCCACACAATCAAATACTGTTAACTCATTGAAATGGGTGGCCGGAAGCCTAAGAATCCCACCACACAAATAAAAAGGGACAATGGATTCCATAAAAAGGAACTCCTACGTCAAAACAACGAGAAAAGCTAACTACACCTTGAATGGATAGCCTAACTCACCACATAGGATGTTATATAACCAGTTAACCACCCTCCCCCCACCCCCCAAATAACAAATAAATACTAGTATAGATATGAACATATATACATAGCATGCAAAACAGGTACGAATCATAGATGTGCACCTATGGAATGCCTTTTAATATATAGTATAGATATTCATAATTAGCAGTCACCCGCAGTTTTTATTTGAAAGTTTGACTTTAGTTTCTTCCAAAGAACAAAAAGAATACCATTATTTGGATAACCATACATGCATGGTAAAATTTTGATTAACATTTGGAGAAAAGGTTAATTTATCTTTATTTAAGCCACATCTGAAATGAGCCATCCTTTTTTAATTTACCAGTTGTTGTAAAAGAAAATGAATTAAATGGAGGATAATGTCAGAAAATCTAGACCCTTGAATTACATTAAAAGGTGCACATTGAGCAGTTAATAGTTTAATACAATATGTCAAAAAAGATGAACGCTAGATTGACATATAAAGAGGTTTGTTGAGTAAATGCACAACTATACCATCAAAGACTTCACATGCTCTCTTCAAATAGGTGATTTTAAGAAATAGCAAACAATAATAAAACTGAAGAAAGAAGCACAACGCAATAACTAAAAAGGTATCACACTAATCAAGGAAACATACAATTGAGGAAAGAGAAAATACCTTAACAGGGAATGTCCCCGTAGGTAGCTTAGTGGTTAGAAGCTCACGGAGTCTCCTGACAGCCTTAACCTTATTCGCTAATATATCTAGCAATGGCAAAAGCTCCTCAGTTTTCAACGGGAAATCTGGTGTCAACCACAAAACAGGTCTCAAACCCTTCTTATATTCACTTTCAGGCTTTGACTCGGTAGGTACCCCTTTCTTCTTCTTTTTCTTGCTACCTTTATCTTTTCCTTTTTTTGGATCACTGTCATCCTTTTGCGAATCAACATGTTTTAGGCTGCCCCCATCAACACCAAGCTTCGAGAACTTCTTCAGAGACTTTGAATCTTCAGCATCATCAGCTAAACTTTTGGAACTCTTCTTATTCCAGCCAAACCAACTTTTCTTCTCTTTAGCATTACCATTTGACTCGCCACCGTCAAGCCCAAAGCCATTTTCATGGCAGTCATCGCCATGATCATCATCCTCACCAAGACCCTCAGCATTTCCCGTACGAAGTGCAGAATCTAACTGGTTTCTTTCTTCAGCAGTTAATACGTCATCAAAATCATCATGCTCAACCCCATTAGCAAGCTTATCTTCATCATTATCAGCCGCAAAGAGCTCCTCATCTGTCATAGCACCAGGAACTCTTCTAGATTTCACACTAACCATTACATGAAGCATGTCATAAACTCTAGCCTTCCAATTACCAACCATCTCAGTTCTCTCTTGACGCCTCCAGGTCAAGTGAGGAACAAGCTCAGCCTGTGTGACATCAATACCTGGTCTGTATGTGTTAGTTTGAGACATCAACGCTACTTCGTGAGCAACTTCTGCTTCCGAGGGTTGTGCACCAGCTCCTTCTAATGCATTTGTAATTTCTTTTTCCTTGTGAGCAAGGACAATTAATGAGCCAGTAGGCAAAGATACCTTACCATCCTCGGAAGTGTAACCATCTCCGAGAAACAAAAATGTTTGGTCAGATCGTTGAATACGGAATCCATCAAAACCCGCAAGAGTCATGTCAGCACGAAGATTACACCCACGTTTCCAAATACGATAAGTATCTGATGGAGCAATCCGACCAATAAAAGGAATAACAGAACTCTCAAAATGGAATGATATCTCCATGTAGAAATCGCGAATCCTAGATGCTGAGCTAATGATTCGGGGAAGCCTACGGCACCATTTAGCCCATGCAAGAGGCTGATAATGCCTCGCAATAATCATAGCAATCTGCTCCTCTCTAGAGCAAACAGCTTCTTGGAGAGCATTCCATCCATTCTCATTCTGCAAACTCCAATCAGCACCAGCAGCCATTAAAATTTCTGCAGATATCGGATCCCTCAACCGCACTGCAAGATGCAGCGGGGTCTCACGGCCTGGAACATCACGCCTATCAACTGCAGCTGAAAACTCATCAGCCTTAAGCTCAGCAGCAAGGGACTCATCCTCAGTAGTAACCTCTCCAGCCTTAGCTAGTTTAGGAAGTGAAGCAATTACATGCTTCAGACCAGCATAATCACGGCGAAGAACAGCTAGATGAACTGGGGTATGACCATATTTAGACAAATCCTCCATTGATTCTCAGTGTCTACCTCTCTTTCCCCCACTTCTCCTTCAATCAATTCAACACCTAAACTAAAGTTTCGTCCATTTTCCAACAAAAAATTCAATGTATTCAACTCAAATAAAGTGAATCTAAATCTATAAACCCTAACAAACAAACCTTCTCATTGGTTTCACCTGATAAAACAACTTATACTTATTGCAAGATTATAACCAACAACCTCAACCAACTAATCAACTAACAAATCTGAACTACCCCACAATTAATTTAACTTTTCATCACAAACAAAAATTGGTCAAAATTCACTAACCTTTCACCAGATTCAATAAAAGGGGTTTTTCACAAAGCTCAAATCTGCAAATGAACAAACACAAAAGGTTGCAAATCAAACAAATTATTACACAACAAAAAAAAAAACATAAACACATTAAAAATCAAACAGACACTTTACTTTCAATTAAGCATCAAATCAAACAACCCATTAACAAGATTAACAAAAGCATCAAAAGTCTCAAACTTTAACTAAAAACTTAAGAAATTCCAAGAAATGAGGAATTGGGTACCTGAGATTAAGCTCCAAATTAGCTAAAAATCACTCATTTTGAAATGGGTATTAATAAAAATTGAATCTTTTTCAAAGAATTAGCTTCAATTAGGTAAATGAATGAAAGAAAGAGAAGGTGGTGAGAGTTGGTAATGATGACTAAAGACTGACTCTTTCTCACTCTACTTACTTTTATTTCACTTTAGTTTCTCTCTCTAAAAATTCAGAGATTTTGGATCTTAAAAACTCAACTTTTGAAGTCTGAAAAAAATGTAATGTATGAAATAAATAAGTGTTCTTTTGATTTTTTTTTGGGGTTAAAGAGGGCTAAAAATGTGGCGTTGAGTTCACTTTTTTCTCTCTCTTTCACGTTTACTGGTGAGTGTAAGATTAGAGAAGGTGACCCATTAATGCTGACAGCATGGAAATGCAAGTGAAATGACCCCCAAAAGACTCGTTTTTGATCTTTAACACAATATCCATACTTCCTACTCTTTATCTTGGACACAAACGGATAGTCGGATACGTGTGTGGACGTGTGATACGATGATACGATTGTATGATGAGTATTGATAAATGTTAACTAAAAATTGAAAGATACGGGAAATTAGAAATGATAGATGTGAGCCGGGGGGAAAATAAAGTTTGAAAAAAACGTAAAACAAGAGAAGGATGGAGTTGTAGAGGTAATACAAAAGTGGAATGTGTGTGTGGATGTTTATAACCTAAAAGGTTGTTGCTTTGTATTACCGAGTAAAAGAAAATATAATAGGTGTTTGAACTAGTGCGTGTGTGTTCAATGTGTGTTCGTGTCTAAAAGAGATGTGTCTTTGAGTGAATGAAAAGTTTTTTATTCCTACTGGAACAAGAATATTGTTCGAGGTTGTTTCACTAGTGCTATTTGAACACTTTCCATTTTGAATTATAAGTGATGATACTAACTTTTGCTGTTGACGTAGTGGCCACTAAAGGTGGACATGGGCGGTCGACACGAGCACGGCACATTAGTGAACCAGCCCGACATGAGCCCACTAGCGACACGGCATGAGAAACGAATGGCGGCTCGTAAGTCATGCCATGAACAAAGATAAAATATACCAGCACTAGCTCAGCACGAGCATAACGAATGGCATGATTTTGTGGCCCACCGGCATAGCCCACGGCACAATTGTTAAGTAAATAATAACATTATTAGTTTATATAAATAAAATTAGTAAATAAATAAATTAATTATATAAATAATGATACCAAATCTTATATACTCCGTATATAATATAATTATGTAATTAATAATAAATTGATTTTTTAAATAATTAAGGAAAAACAATTTTTTAATTAAAAAATAACTGGTGGCACATGGGTTGGCATAGCACGGCGCTACGACATGCACGTGGGTCATACTAGCCTTGGACTAGGGTATGCTATTTGGCGGCACGGCATGGCACGACCCACCTTCTCCCTTGGTGCGGCGCAGCACCGCACAACACCCCTTCTATCCCGGTCTAATACGGCACGGCACGATTACCACCTTTAGTGCCCACCAATAACAACTTCATGCATAACGACACGATTATCCTTGTGAACTCCGTACAAACTTTGAACTTTCCAAACTTATTCCTGTGAATATCATAGAAGCTATCTTTTCCTTTTATTTTTTTATTCACATAGCCATCTATCTCCAACTTACATAAATCAAACTATTCCACATTAGTGTCATAATTGTAGTTTCATCTTTAAAACATCCCATCCTCATAATAATATATTAAATTATTTATCTTAATCTTAGCCAACTGGATAATTTCTTACTTTAGCAAGCTGCTTATAAAGTTAAAATGTTTAAAGGTACCACTAAATATTCGTATTAATTGCTACAATAAACAATTTTATTATTAAAACATTTTATAGTTGAAAAATGGTTCAAAATATGATTTCTAAATTATTTGTATTTTTTAAATAACTATAAATTATATAGTTAATCAAAACTGTGAGCATGAAGAATTTTTAAAATTATATACTTCGTATTAAGATGGAGTGTTTAATTTTAAATATTATTTATTTTGGTTCATTTTACACAACAAAATAAATATATTCCAATAATTTCCATTTTATATAACTCCATGAAAAACTATGTTTATTCATTTTTTTAAAATCATTAAAATATATTAAATTTATATAACAAATAATTAAAGACATAATACTGCGAACTAAACAATTAGTATATAGTATCAAATAAGTTTTATTTAAATAACAAATTCATTAAAATGTGAATTAGACATGCTATAATGCTAAATAGTTTCATAACAAACTTTTTTGCAGCCTTTTTGCATGCTATTACAATTCAAATGTAGACCTAACCCGAAAAGTATGTAGCTTTGTACGAGTTTAATTCAATGTTTATTCTTTACACTCATAAGTATAATCATAAAGTATACTTCCTAAGAGTGAGGGGTAACTAAAGTGGTAAAAGCTTCCCTCCCGGTTCCAGGAGATCCTGGGATCGATTCTCATCTCTGCCCTTGTGGCTCCCTAGCACCAAAAAAAATAAAGTATACTCCCCCTCTCACCTCATATATATATATATATATATATATATATATATATATATTTTCCCCTCACTTTCTCTCAATATCTTTCTCCTTTTTATTCTTTTTCTCTCTCATTAAGCTTACCAAAATTTTCACAATTTGATTGTCCAAAATTTTGTCGTCTTTGTTTCTCTCTTTCTCTCTCCTCTCATCTATTCAAATTTCGAGATTAAAGCTCCAACAATAGAAGATCTAATGAAAATTTCTTCAAAAATAGATTAAGTTGATGATGACTTTAAAATCATAAATAAATTTGAAATAAAGATTAAAGATGGTTATTAAAAAAATAGGTATATGTATTTCAATTAGAAATATTACACTGTATTCATTGGGTCTGATAATGTAATATTTCATTATTTACAATGTAACATTCATTTTTATTTCAAAGCAAATGCATACACTAACCTTTTTTAGAAATCAATATTTAAACTAAAACCCTATTCTTTTGGACTTAAAATTTTTGGCACTTCAGTTTAGTTCAGTTCGGCTCTATTCAGTTCAATTCAGCTCATCTCCATTATACTTACTACTTCATTTAATTTCAGTCCACTTCAATTCAGTTCAGCTCAATTTAGGTCAATTCAGTTCAGTTTGGCTCGTTTCAATTCTATTCAGTTGAGCTCTTTTCAGTCCAAAAGAACAAGGCCTAAGCATTCGGTTTTCAAATTTACTATGCTTTGATACTTACTTAAATAATACGAAGTAATAAATTGATTGAGTTATTATGAGTTACCAAAAACAAAATCATTATTTACTAAAATTATCAATATAACAATGTTACCTTTAAAATTATGAAATTGAATTGGCAATATCTTTCCGTAAAATTATCAATAGCGTTAAAGTGACGTTAACTCTTAGGGGCGTTAATTCTTAGGGCTTGTTTACTTCAGCTAAAAACAGTTGAACTGAACTTAACTGTTTAGAGCTGAACTAAAAGTTGTTTTTTTATGAAGGATTAATGAGTAGCAAAATAAAAAAAGAGCTGAACTGAACTGAACGAATTTGAAGTTGAAGTAAACAGGCCGTTAGTCCATATTTCCTTCATTTCATCTTTTACCTTATTTCACTCCCTTTCTCTTTAATATCATAAATGGCAATTTCTATTCAATACTATTGTCTAACATTCTCAAATATTGCAAATCAATAACATTAATACCATAATTACCCTCATAATTATTATTGCAAACATATACATTGATATCCATCTTGGGTTTCTTTTCGCCAGCTTTTCAAAGCTGTTTTTGGGCAACCTAGATGGGGAGTTGGTGAATTTGGGTTTTTATAGACCAACCAACCTCACCTCTCACCTCCCACACCACTACCTACAATAACCCACCAAACCTAAACCCCAATTATCCAATTCGGAACCATCCAAACCACCATACCACCACCAAATATATAGACAAGAATGGAATGACAATAAAATGCTCCTTCCCATCCATTTATCATGTGCAAGATAGGTAATAGAGATCAATATGAATAAAAAGTGGGGGTAAAATGGCCAAAATGACATTAATGAAATGGAGTGTTGAAGATAAATATAATTTATGTAATTGTTTAATTTATTTTCGATCTATTACCAATTTTACATAGACAACGTATTGTACATACTTGAGTGGGAAAAAAAATACTTACTATGTATCAATTTAAATGTTTTACTTTTAAAAATGGTTCCTAAGGCATTTTTCTTTTCTTTTTTCTTTTTTAGAAGAGGGAGATAAATAGGATGAAATAAATGGGTACTCATGTGATAGGAGAGATATAGAGAACTTATTGAATAAAAAAATGATACATCTAATTTGATCATCCTTTTTTAAAAGTGGAGTGATGCATCTAAAATGACATACATGAAGTATTGAACTTAAATTGATAAATTCCCACATATTAATTCTCCCTTTTTTTTATCCTACCTAATAATCATCAAACTAGCATTTTCCCCGAGCGATGCTACAGGTATATAACATGTGATAAAATCAAATAATTTTAAAAATAATATTATTTTTTTGTTTTATTGCAAAATATACAACTATACACAATTAACAAACATGGTTTTACCCATTTACGTATCATTATCAAATTGAATATGTGCAAGTAAGAACATAGTCAAATGATAGGCCAAAGATTCGATCCTTAAGTTAGATTCATCATGTCATTACATATATATATTATAGATATCAACAAGGAGTGATGTGTGGCGGATGGTAAAACTCCGTTTGACATGTTAATACAAGTAGTAATTCTCATTCACACCTACCAAACGCACAGCTATGGCATTTATGGGCTTGTATTATATCATAGTGGGTAGATCATGATATTATGTGACAAATGTGGCCCATTAAATAAAAGGATATAATTATAGTAATAAATGGGCTTCAAGGTCAGTTGCTTAGAATTGGGCCTTGCAACATTTAATATATGCAAGCTATTGTACTTCGTATATTGGTTATTCATTGTTTTGAGCCCATGAGCTGCAATAAACTACGGACTGACTTGATACTTCAATAATAACGTTTTTTCTTTTTTCTTTTTTTTTTTTTTTTGTGAAATTGACGATTCCAAAACTTCAGCGACCATTTTCTTTTTTTCTTTTTTACGTTGAATAAAAAAAATAGGAGATTAATAGCAATTCATAAGATTATATTTGGAATGGAACTTAGGACCTGTTTACTTCAGCTGAACTGAATTGAACTTAACTGATTGGAGCTAAACTGAACTGAATTTAAAGTTTTTTTATGAAAGATTAATGAGTAGCAAAATAATAGAAGAACTGAACTGATTGGAGCTGAACTGAACAGAACTGATTTTAAGCTGAAGTAAACAGACCCTTAGTGATATCTTCTTCTTTTGGGAGTAAACAAATACAAGGGCATTACATAGTGCATATAGCAGAGGGGATAGTGTACTCAATCTTAAGTATTAGATTAAGACATCATTGTTTCTCCTCGTGGCCTGACTTTTTCATTGGCTTAGGTCATTAAAGGTTAACCATATTATGCGATGGATTTGGTAGTTTTAGTATCACTATCTTACTAGTTATAACTTGTAACTTTTCTTTCTTTTCTCATATAACCTCCTTGAAATATTTATTACCGAAAAAAAAGGAGAAATATGATGCTTGTCACTAATATTCAAAATGTTTTGAAGTACAATGCATTTTAACAATATGAAATTACATATATACCAGCTATATTTTGTTGGTTCAAGTATTGACCAACTTGTCAATGTTTAAGGGAGGTCCCGAGTTTTAGTCGAACCATATGCAAAACTGTAGTACAAAAACTCACTTACATGTACTAAAAAATAGGTGTGTTGCTCGAGCCGATTCAGGCATAGTTAGGGCTAGGTTAAGATAGATTAGGAGTATAATGCGTCAACTAACTAGTTGTTTATTTACTTACTATTAATTGCGTATAAATCTAATGTAATTAATTGATTAGAATTAAAATGGTCAAATCTACTCCAAAGCAATTTCTCATTGGTTTAGAAGTACATAACACACAATACGATGTGTCGAAGTGTGATACACTCTTAGCTTATGTGACACATCGTATATCCAAGTATTACAAAATATTAATAAAAAACAAAAAACAATGCAATTTTTATGTACCTTGTTGAGTTTTTATTAAAATCTAGCTACCTCAATGCAGCTAATTGAACCAATCTCCAAATAAAATCTATCTCAATGCAACAAAAACCAATCTCCAAAATATCTCATTGAATTGGTTTTTCCCCCCAAAATGACAACAGTACTTATATTATCATAGCAAATTACAAGTTGAAACCATTAAGTGAAACCACTAATTAAAATTTAAGATTAAAAAACATGCTAACCATAGATTGTATGCGTGTACACGGACAAAAGCTGTTTCCAACGGGCATGCATGCGCTCAACATTGCAACCCACATTATTAATCAACATAATTAACTAATTAATTTAATTAACTTATAATATTAGAAAAACCATCATTGTATTAATAAATTCACAAAGCATAAAAAGGATTAGCGTTAATGTCAAGAACTAATTACGGTAGCCAATGGCCAATATGGAGGGAATCAGGGAGCAAGTGAAGAGGCGGGACCACCGCCTTAATCGAGATTAATTCTTAATTAATCATATCTCTTCTACATTAATTTAATTATTATGACTTTAAGGAAATTGATCTCCCGTAAATGGTAAGATTTGTTTCTGCCAAAGATGGCAAATTCGAAGCTTTAACCCTCAAGATTTTGCATACACTAATCTAAATTAATTAATTTTTTATTTAACACGGCACTAATTTTTAATATCCTAGACCAATAATGTTTGCCACTCTACTTATATTATATGATAAGGTACAATACAAATTTCGATAATTTTACTTGACCACTAGTTTCTCTTGATAAAATATTACATAAAAACACTTTTATAAACACTTGTAGATGTACTTATTCTCATTATTATTACCATTAAATAGACTGCTTGTGCGTCATTAGTAAAAGATTAATAGCATTAAGATGCACTCATTCTCATTCTTTACTAAGGTGATGCATCCAACGACAGGACATTCGACACGTGTAGTGTTAAGATCAGGTGGAAGCTTAAATCTAGGTAGGAGAGCAAGTCTCAATGTCTCCAACAGTTAGTACAAATAGCCACGTGCGATCACCAAATTGGTGGGGTTAAAGTACACGTGTCAAATTACGGTAATTTGGGGTGGGACCACTTTAATTGATGGGGCCAATTTGAAT
Organism: Suaeda aralocaspica; assembly: GCA_016808085.1. NCBI lineage: Eukaryota > Viridiplantae > Streptophyta > Magnoliopsida > Caryophyllales > Amaranthaceae > Suaeda > Suaeda aralocaspica. Next base: position 1,348,867 of record PYUH01000009.1, read on the forward strand.
TTATTTTTAAAATACACTCATAAAATGCGGATTTTAGGATACTCTTCGACGTTCTAAATTGTTTAACATCGCCCACATTTTATACCTAAACTTTTATATTTACCCTTTGTTTTGCACCACCACCATCCAACCAACTCACATACCACTTTTGCACCACATCACCACCCTGCCACCACTTGCGCACCACCATCACCCACTCTAAATTAAAAATATAATAAAAATCGTGGAGTGGTGGTGGTTGTGGCAAGTGGTAGGAGCAGTGGTGGTTAAAAATTTAGAACCACCACCACTTTGTGTAAAAATTATAAAAATAAATAGATAAATCACTTTTATTTGATACAGCGGTGGCCGGTGGGCATGGAAGGGTACGACGTGGTCGACTAGTGATGGTGCGGCAGGCCGACGTCTAGGGGTAGGGGCGGTGGTTTTAATTGATTAGGTAAATGCTGGAATTTTTTTTAATTAATTGAAAGGGGTAGCGCCTGCTAGAACTGCACGACCATGGTATCAGCGCCTGGTCCAAGCGACTTCCCATGGGTCGTGCGATTGCGACAGGCTCTCCACCCTTTTAAAATAGTGGTAGGAGGGTGGTTTGGTGGTGCGGCAAGTGGTGGTAGAGTGGGTGGCACTATAAGAGAAACGAGCGAAGAGCATTTTTGTCCATTAATAAGTGAAATGTGGGCGCTGCTTAGTAAATGCCGATATTAAATAACAATACCCATGTGATTTTAGCAAGGAGCGTATATAGTTATTTTCATTTCACCTTAAAATAATTGTTATCTTTTTTAACTACGAGTTTAGATAAATAATGTTAGAATTAGGTTAGGCGAGTTAAGAAAGTTTAATCAGATTTAATAAAGATTATGAGTTCCATTTATTTTTCAATCAAGCTTATCCATGTTCATTCAGTGCGTAACGATAACTCAAAATCAATTTTAATTAGGTGTGATCTATTTTAAACAAATATTTTGAACTATCTCATATAATTACTACGTACAATTTTTAGTTAGAATATCAAGCATAGGAGTTTTCTTTTCATCAGCATAAAAAATTCATGAGCTGATAAAGTATGAACATTCTGCTAATCGAGGTTAAACAGTGTATACATTTATATGATCAATATTAAATGAATATAATTAGTACTTCGATTTGTACTTATATTACTCAAAATTACTACATAAACCCATAACATCTTTTAGTTAGTACTTTTAGGAATCTTATTGTATATAATTTGTGGGAAATAGTAAGATATTTTCATAAATGTAACAACATCAATGCTTAGCAATATGCAATCTAGGAACATTTCGGGAAGTAGCGAAAATCTCACTTAACATTTTAATTAATCCTTATTAAAAAACCTAATAAAATATAAGTCATGTATATGCAAGTACAAAACGAAGATGAGATTATAAGAAACCACTGTCAAATTATTAGAATATAATACTTCTTCTAAAGCTGAAGTAAGAAATGGTCTCCTAGTGTAGAGAAAGATCGATTTTTTACGAAGCATATATTATTTGACTCCTTAGTTGGTAAATGGTCTCTTATAAGTCACCAAAAGTTCTATCGACTTTCTAACCTAGCTTATTAGAACTTTAGAAGTTGAGATGGTGAACAAGTCAATCATATTGATTCTTATTTGGTCACATTATTACAATTGAGATTATTGCATTGCAAATTTCAATCTTTGGAATGAGTAGTATTTATGTTGTCCCTTTTGCTTTTTTAGACTTATTTTCAATTTTCGTTTAATTCACTCCATTTTAATCCAATTCATAATGAAATTTTGATTTGTTTAACTCGGGTTCAATTTAGTTTTGTTTAGAATAATTCAATCCAAAAGAGTATGGTTATAACTTTAGAAATCCTTACATTAACTAACCTTCACTACTACTCCCACCCCCACACCACCACCTGGCCACCCATCCCCTCGACAAAAGAAACAAGAAAAAAAATATCTTATAATGTCGCTTGAAAATACATGAGCTGTAAAATATAAACCAATCCTAGTTTGATTCACCGAGTCTAGGTTAAGGTGTACCTAATGCAGGCCATTGCCATTGCTAATCCTCATAGTTTATACTTTATAACAAGGAATTACTCCGTATCGAATTGATAAAAATAAATAGAAGGCCCTCATTAATTAGCCATGAACATTTACTATGTTGATGGAGAAAAAAAATATATTTAAAATGAAACTTTGAGTAGCAACCCAATCATAGTCTACTTTGGATGCTAAAATTTCAATTATACTACTACCTTTGTAACTTATTAATTGCAATATTTGAGTATTATTTATAAGATATATAAAAAATGCAAGTGATGCAATTAATAAGAAACACAAGTAGTATATAATATTATATTAAACAAACAACACTAATCATCTATGACTTACAAATTATTTTTAACACCTATGACTTACTTTCTTTTTACAAGAATCTTATTCTACGGTATTTTGCATTCATGTCGGTTCACAAAAGAAAATAAGGCAACTATGGTAATGATTAGGTGATTAAAAAAAAATTTGTAAGTAGCTCGGAAGATGATCATTAAATCTCACACATTAATTACATTATGAAGCACAAGAAAATATCGTAATGTCTCACGTGCAATAATGAAATTAAATAATGATGTGTCTTTAATTGTGGAAACATAGGTAGTTAGGTGCTCCTAATTAATAGTCTACGATTACTACTACAAGTCTACAATAATACATACTTAACCTTGTATTATATAGTAATGACATTGGATTACGTGACTTTCCATAGAGGTCACTCAATTATTGATGTTAAAACAATATATAATATTTTATAAAGCTTGATTCTCTAAGAATGCATCAAAGATAAGATATGGATAATCTTATGTTTAATTAGGTGGAATCAAGATCTAGTAGCATTATCATAATTAACTACTATTTCTAATATGTTATGTTATGTTATGGTTAATTTTAAGCCAACAACTTTATTGTAAAAGACATATATATATATGTGTGTATCAAATCATATCTTTGTTTTTATATAGCAGACATGCATTTAAATTAACAATCTAGACCTCTTGTTTGTTGAAGTGTTTATCACATAAAAATTAATTATTAGGGTTAACTTATCAATAAAGATTTAGTAGTGACTTATTGGCTTTGTATTGTTTCTACCTGTGATTTTGCTACATTCATAAACAATGTGATGAAACGCTATTCCCCATTAAAGATTTAGTAAAGGTATGGGCAACCATTGGATGTAAAAATGAAGGAAATGTCTTTAATAAATTGACAATTACTAAAATATAAAATTTTGGAAGATAGGTTGTTTTGGGGTAAAAAAATTAGTTTTCGATTTATTTGGTGTTATGATTGGATCATATAGGTGTAGGTCGGGTATCTAAATATTAGCTATTTGACCAATTCCTCTTTTTCTAAATTTAAGTTAAGGCTTTCATATAACATATAAATGCGATTTGCAATAGATGCAACAATTTGGTTGACACGTATTCTCTGACCATTTTTCTATAATGACCCAAATTACCATCTAAATTACCCACCATCATCTAACCTATATATCCATTATCCATCCATGACTAACTAGAGTCAACACCACCACCACCATCACCATCGCACCAGCACCTCCTCGAACTTCCACCCCGTATTTACACCACCACCTTCAAGACTTTTACCACCACCACCACGAGTTGCATCCCTACTTGCACCACTGTGATTCCTACTCGATCACCATTTGCACTACCACCATCAACTTTGCAACATGATCAATGCACCTTTAATTCAAACATCGATCAATCTCGGAATAAACCCGCCCTAACCCTAATCTTAGCAAACAATTCAAAGCCATCAATTCGAATTTAACTTACTTAAATGTTAATAATTCAAAAACCTTAACTTCGGAACACCACCTATAATTTCAACCAATTATATTGTAGTGAAATAACTTCTAATGGAGATAAGGAAAATGTTTTGTATTTCATTGATCGGATATATGGAATGAAGGAGGAAATGAGACTCGATCATGGGAGTGAGACGCAAAGATTATTAATTGTTAGGGCCTGTTTACTTCAACTGAAAATAGCTGAACTGAACTGAAAGTTTTTTATGAAGGATTAATGAATAGCAAAATAAGAGAAGAGTTGAACTGAACTGAACTAAGCTGATTCGAGCTGAACTGAACTGAACGGATTTTAAGCTAAAGTAAACAGGCCCTTAGTTTGACACCCTTCTATTTTTATTTTATATTGGATAAATCAAATTTGTGAGGAAAATACAAGCTTACACTCTTGTTTAATTTTTATCTCTTTTCTATCTTCTTTATCTTATCATTGATCTTGTTTTCTTTGGTTGAGCACAAATGTAATTATCTAAGATTGACACTGTGGTGTTTAATATCCTATCCAAGAACCAAAATCAAATCGTGTCCAAATTATAATTCAAAATCTTACGTCCTATTAATTAAATATGTACGATGTGTTTACAAAAGCTAATCAATTTTAGATAGAATCATCAAATTGGGAAATATATTATAAAGATCATGAGATCATCATTAATCAATGCCTATAAATTGCTCCCCTCAATTATTGGTTTCCACTTTCCAAAATTCTCAATGTAGTATAGGTATGTGGAACCTACAACTACAAGGCTTGAAGACATAAGATTTATGACCTAGATTAGAAATAACGTCTCTTGCAGCTGTAAAAAAAGCATGCATGCACTGAATTATCCAATTTTCGTTCTTGTACGATCAATCAAGACTTCAAGACAAAGAAGCCTAGATCGCTGTGACTTTGTTGGCTCCAGTTTTCCACCAACGACTGTTAGTTCTACTAAATCAAATTGCTAATACAAGTTTTCGTATAAAGGGCATAACTACAGATAGCAACCGGGCCATCCATATCCAGATCCGTTTTTTATAGACTGGATTCATATACCAAATTCATCGCACATAAAAGAGTAGAATCCATATCCAAATCTATTAGAACCTATAAATCGTGGTCTAAAATGGGTCCATTGCAAATTTAATCAATATATAACATATACCTTAGGCGCTTTTAATTTTTTGGAGTTGTCCAAGATTAACTTAGGGCGTGTTTATTTCAGCTGAAATGAACTGAACTGAAAGTTTTTTTATGAAGGATTAATGAGTAGCAAAATAATAGAAGAGATAAACTGAACTGAACTTGTAGACAAAATAATAATCCACAAACAAATTAAAAGCTCAAATTGATCATGTAAAAAATTACTTTTGTATGTTGAGAGAGTCAAACCAGTTCATAAGCTGAAGGAGGTTTCATCCTAAAATTAATTTGCAATAGGAGTAACTCCTAAGCCTATAAGCTAGTTTGATCTCTCCTTTTTCTCTGATATGGGACAATTAATTAGTATAAATCACATGGGTTTAACACTCTCCCTCACTAGGGAGTAGGGAGTGTCCTTATAATTAGAGCACACCAGAAGGCACAATATAATCCTCGTTGCGAATGAACATCCAACAGAGGCCCTCAACCAGTGGCCAAAAAATATCCAGTTTAAAAGAGATCGGGATAATCTAGGTTCTGATACCATGTTAAATTTCATGTTAATCATATATTAAAATTGAAGCTTGCTTGTTTGGTACACTTAATAACATTAGTTATATATAGTTAACTTTTTTGGTCATTCAATCCTTAATTGTGGATTTACACTCCGATCTTTTTATCTTTTTATGTTGATACATGTATACACAGTTGTGTACTTCATCTATGAGAATATAGATTGATAAATTATAATAGATAAGATCACACAACTCATATTATTTGCCGTTTTATAATAGATAAATAAATAATGGAAGTTGTTTTATCATCATACACATTTGTGTATATGGTTTATCGATTCTCATTTATGCATTTTGAACTTTGCTCTCTATATATTCACCTTTTAATTTAATTTAATTAGTTTCATGATTTTACTATCGATTTTCATGTCATACCTATGTATCCGTATATAGAAACTTTTATACGGAGTAGTATATATGAGAGCAAACTAGAAGGGATAATAAAGAATTATGTTATGCTTATGGGCATGTGTTTTTAGATCAATGGAAGACACTTAATTAAATGGCGATTAAACATATACGGAGTACTAGTGACCTCATCTCATGTGTACCTATTCCATGTTTTAATGTATTTCTAATACGAGGAAGTTGTATCTTGTGAGTATTATAGGATCGGATTTTCCAATTAAGGGGACACATATGTATAAATAGTATGGAATAGTACTCAACCCTCCACAATTAGTATGATCGAGTATAACACTCACATGTGATGATGTGAGAGATCTTCTCTTAATTACCATTGTCAAACACATCAAAAGCTACGTACAAACTAGTTCATCAAAAGTAGTGTCACATAAATAAATTGGTGAACTATTTTTAGAAAGATTTATGGTGATACATGATACTCCTTAATTTCATGTATAGTTATTCAACTAATTATTGAAGATATTTTTGAGATATGATAAGATGGATCAATTTTTAAGGGTGTGTTTTGTCTGCGTCTTAAGGTACACAATTATAGGAATTGAACTTATTTGTAGTTTATTAGAACTTATGAAATTTATCGAGACTTAATGAATAGATTGGAACTTATATAAATGGAGTGCGTGGAATGGAATGAATTATTGAAACTATTGAAAGTTATAGAACAGGTAGGAACTTATCGAAAACGATTGGATCGTATTGGAAAAATATTTCCATGATCAAAGCAAACACACCCCAAGTCAATCAAATAGATCTATGTTATACAATGTTTATGAATGACCAAGAAACTTTAAGTAAGGAAATATAGATGCACCTAAAACTTAAACAATTAAGATAGTAAACATTCCTTCTCATCACTGTCATCAGTCATCAGTCATCACAAAAGAATGTAACGAACTTTTGTACAATGAAAGAAGCACCAAAATAAAATCAAAACTAGCACATGTATAAATCATACATTATTGATGCCCCAAATTGAAAATAATTACTTTGACACAATTTTAATGTTAATTTAATAGATAATTTGCTTTATGCGAATTTTACGTCTTCAGAGTACTTTGAAATTAATCAATTAAATGTCTTCTCATCATAGACTTTATTCAAAAATAAAAAGATACTCCGGGTAGTACAATTTACAGTTTAAATAATTATCGAGAAACATCAATTATTCAAAAATTTGAAAATTCTGCCTAATTAAAACCTAAACCAATAAGGATCGTAACTTTTGAGCCATTATTGATCGAAAAAGAGAAAACCCTAACTAGCTAAGACTAAATTAAAATTAATTAAATGTGTATATAATTCATATAATTATTCGATGCCCCCAATAATAAGTTAGGCTAATTAGGGATGTGCAAGTAAAAATTAGCAAACAAAAAGAACCTATTAACGGATCATGCTTAAAGGTTTTGTCGGCCAATTAGATTAGGAAAATGGACTCTAATACAAAAAAGCATGGGTCACATAATACCTTTGTCCTTTCCCATAATCATAGAGATTTGGTTAACCAAAAGATATTTATCTTTGAATCAATACCATTATATTTACCTAACTATATATATATATATATATATAAATAGAAAGTTAAGGAAAAAAAAAACTGTACATAAAGTTTGAATCAACAATTTTCAAAATTCCTCAAACAATTAATTTTTACACGCGTACGAAATATCAAATCAATTGCTGGCCTTTGTCAATCACATGTCTACATTGTCTATAATATGACAGTGAAGAGATATATAGAGTAATTGTAAAATATGGAATAGTAGTCATTTGACATTATCTACTAATTTAACCAATTTCCAACGATCTCATATACTAGTACGTACTCTCTTTACCATTGAGGGTCAATAAGATTTGTTGTTATTGAAATTTAACATTTGTTGATATGATCATATGATACAATGTTGAAATTTGTACCATTACTGTGGGAGTGTTAAAATCATATTTCGTATAATTATCGATTTAAGAACTCTAATACATTTTTTTTTTTATTACACATCAAAAATGTGGATAATTCATGTTCATAATATCTGGTCAATATTTACTGTCGGCCACCACAAATCAATTGCAAATTCACTTCCTTTAACTATGCTTGATCGCCAATAATTTCCTCAAAGTGTAGCTCTATCACCGAGTCATAGACAATAACATTAATTTTGGACTAATGCGTTGTTGCTGCTTGTGATTGAGCTAAATTGATTTCTTAGAAAAAAAAAAAAAAAAAGAACTTTTAAAGTCCTTATACAGTTATACCAATAAACAAAAGTGGATGTTAGTTTAAGGAATATTATTCCTGGTGATAATTGAACCTTGGATTCAATATGTATTTCAGGTGAAGTTAAATTACTTTGTTTTAGTAAAACAAATTGTCTCTCTTTCCAACTACGTACTAAAGTTTTCCCATTCTTACAACTTACAAGGGATTCATTAAGCAAGATACTTGTAATTTATTTTCTTAGTTGAATAATAAGAATTTTATTTTTTGGTACTTATTGTCTGCATAGTTTATATCAATTCATTCCATTTTAGCAATTTTCAAGTCATCATATTAAATTCTCATCACAATATAGTCTCTTTCGGTTTAAAAGAACAAGGTCTAGGTTGTTGATCACTTGCAGGTAATTTACTAGGCTATATATGCATGTAGCGTAGTAGGGTTTGCCTAATGAATTATTTTGAGTTAGTTCAGAGTTGCATATAAGAAATAAATATTTTTAAAAACCTTTAAATTATGCAACTCCAAACACCTTGGACTTAATTTTGTTGCTTGAAATTTTACTTGAAGTTGAACTAAGAAAAGGAAATTAAAGAAAAAAGGAACCAAATAATTCAAAATTACTTAGCTTTCAGAAGCTTGAACTAAAATAGAATTCCCAAGTTAAATAAGGGCCTGTTTATTCTAGCTTAAAATCAGTTTAATTCAACTTCAATCAGTTTAGCTCTTGTTTAAAAAACAATAATATATAAAAACTTTTAGCCCAATTCAATTCAGCAGTTAGCAGTTGAAGTAAACAACCCTGTATTCTTAGGGCCTGTTTACTTCAGTTGAAAACAACTGAACTGAAATGAACTGATTGGAGCTAAACTGAAATTTTTTTATGAAAGGTTAATGAGTAGCAAAATAATAGGAGAACTAAACTGAACTAAGGGCCTGTTTACTTCAGCTCAAAATTAGTTCAGTTCAATTCCGTTCCGATCAGTTCAGCTCTTCCCTTATTTTGCTATTCATTAATCTTTCATAAAAAACTTTCATTTTAGCTCAGTTCAGCTCCAATCTGTTCATTTAAGCTATTATCAACTGAAGTAAACAGGCTCTAAGTTGAATTAAAATGAGCTGAACTGAACTGAACTAAACTGATTTTAAACTGAAGTAAACAGGCCATTAGTTTCCTACAATAACTTTTGAAAAACTTTTTACTCAACAACCAACACCCATTAGAAAAATGTTTCGATGTGGAGTAATTAGCTTTTCACATTTTTTATGAAATTGATTTGTCACCTTCTTTTCTATTGGTCTAGTTGAGTCTTTTTTGTGATAGATAATTAATTACAGTAAATCAAAATAAAAAAGAATAAAAAATTCTTCATTTTATTTTTATTTTTTTGTCAAAATTTGGGGACTGGTATTTGGCAATGAATTGAACCATGCATAATTGCATACTACGTATTTCGTAATTCAGATTGAAAAGTACTTTTTCAACTAAGGTTTCATTATTGTTGATAATAATTATTAAAATTTATGGATTTTTCCTGATGTCCTTGTAATTAAATCTGGTTTACTATGTCAAATCTAGCCATTTTTCAAGTAATTAATTATCGGTATGAAGTGGCTTGTAAAAATAACTATACAGTAGTTAAACAAAATTTAAATGAAATTTAATTATCAATAACTCAATTTAAAAAAAAAATATATATTTCATGACTTAATTATCTATAGTTCATAATTATATTGGCAAGTATGAGCCTTCTATTCAAATTTATGGTCTTACTAAACCTTTCCGTTAGCTTGAGGAAATGCTACAATGCTAATCTTTACTTTAATAGTCAGTATGTTGTCACAAGTTCACAACTCACAAGGATATAACTTTACACTAGTTTTAACAAGCCATTACTATTTATTCATACATGTCGCCGGCCTTAAATATAGATGTATATATATAATCATTGTGATTTGCAATAAATTAGTATCAACAAATCTCGTATAAAACTGTCTTACCAATATTACTTTGACTATTTATAGATTAATTTAGTCATTGTATTTCTAAATTGAAATAATATTTTGTATATATTTTTGTTTAACTATGTAATGATGTTACAAATTAAGTCTAACTTAAATAAGTTATTGTAAGTCAGCATTATTAAAAATGCTTATCGGTCAATATATCCGGTAGGTAAAATGCATTTTCCTGCATCGATATAGCTATTAAATCAAAAGAAAAAGAAAAAAAAGTTACTCCACATCATATGTGAGCAATGTGACTAAAACATATACAACCAATTGATTAAGTTTAATAACAAATTAATCCAATACAACACAAACAACCTATATCTTATGTAAATTACTTCTTTGAAATCTTTATAAGTTCTTGAGAAGAGTAGAGGAAGACTGTTAACAATGTTTTTGCTTCAAGTTACTGTAGATCATCTTCTTGTTCCAATCAAAAAGCCAAAAATTAATGCAATTTCAATGCAAGTAGTTGATTAAGAAATTAAAAGTGAGATTATCAAAGGATAAACAATTCACCATTGTACACAAACCATTCACTGTTCAATACAATAATTAGAATCATGTGAAGCAAGAAAATTTGTGCATTTTTCAGCCAAACTTCCATACATCTTCACAAAAGATCCCAGTTTTCGTATGAGCTCTTTTAAGTTCGGAGAAAACTTTATCTACCCAGAATGATAGATGACCCGTAAGGCTAGATAAATTCAATTATTATAACATTAATTTGTCCATCTATTCAATTTTTTAATCCCTTAACTTATACAAAATCAATCAGCCCTAAGTATGCATTACTCTTTGCATATAAACTTATTTACACAAATCATAAAATTAACATATAATCATGTTGATTAATACTTTAATATAAATATCTGCAATCGGCACAACTTTCCATGTTTGTACCAAATTAAACAGCAGAAAGCATAGTATCTTGCAGTTGCAGTAACAGTTATGACTTATGAGCCATACACAACAAATTATTTGATTTATTTCTCTTCTATTTTTGGAATAAATCAATGTAAAATTTAGTCGTGGTAAAATTTCTACTTCATATTAAAAGTAAACAAATCTTTTTTCCTTTTTAAAAAAAAAAAAAACAAAAACAAAGTCATCATATAATTATTTAAATTTCTCCTAAACCCCCCCCCCCCCCCCCCCAAAAAAAAAAAAAAACAAAAGGTAAAATTAAAGATGAAATGACATACATCAATGAAACTCAAATAAGATTCTTGATTACATAGAAATGAACTACTCTATGCAATAATCAATCATATGCTTTTGAAAGAAACCAAAATCATTAAAATGATGGACTTACAAACTAGTACTAGTACAACACTACTAATACTATAGTAGTTTTTTTTTGCAATTATGTGTATAAACTTAAATTTATATATTACAGTTACACTTTATTTGGGATGAGGGTGAAAAAGTGAAGCATTTAAAGATGTAAATAAAAACTTACTAATAAAGAAGATCATCACTTCATCATGGTCGTGGTCATGTATCATCACTTTGGTAAGATCTTCATATGGGAAGAAAATTTTAATGTAAAACAAAAGGTAAAATAATAAATAGCTTAACACAAGTTCATCATCATCATCTCTTCAATTTTGTTTTGATTTTTGGGGCAATACAAACCCTTCCCAAAACAAAGTGATTATTAATTTGATGTAGGCAGTCCAATTCCAAGAGGCTTTTGCTTAGTTGGAGGTCGCTTTCTCTTCTTGTCGTAGCTAACACCGCGCGCTTTTGCTTGATAATCCCTAACCTCCCTAAGGTAAAGGCGGACGGCTCTAGCCCCAAAAGGATTAGTCTCGGGCCGTCCACCATGCTCCTCGTAGGCCGCTCTAAGACGGCCTACAAGGGCATCCAAACTACCCCAAGCCTGTCTGAGCGGGCAGGGGCAGGGTGCAGGAGGGTTAGGGATCCCAAAATAAGGACAAGTATGATTATGAACCTTTGTTTTTCCAAATTGGTCCAAGTACCTAAGGAACTCTAGCACGTGTCCCCCGCTACATAATGATAAAGGTAGCGGGGGTCTGTGACTCCTTAGGTACTGACTAAACGTATTCCAATCCCTCCGTTTCTGGTTCTCATACCGGCTTGGAACCGGAGATTGGACTGCTTGTGGCCGTGATGGAGATGCTTCGTTACTCCCACCACTCTCCGACCCCGCCACCACCGCACTCCCTGAACCCTCTCCACCACCACTACTCATACTAAACGGGGTCCCACCACCAATTACCCCATAACCATACATAGGATTACTATTGTTCCCTCCATTTGTCATCATAAAATCCATCTCTTAGCTTATCCCCCAAAAATCAACCAAAACTAGGGTTTTATCTCCTTCCTCCTTTTTTTTTTTTCAATTCCCCTAAATGGATCAAATATTAGCTCAAAACTAACTAGGGTTACTACTTATATGAAAGATTTAGAGAAACAAAAGAAGTAAAACCCATGTTTAAATTTCTTTTTCTTTATTATTCCTTAGCTTCCCTCTTACCTAATATTTGGGAACTAAACTACTACTTCACCACTTAACTTCCAATTATAGTACTACTACAAGTAGCAAAGTTTTAGGGCAAACAAACAAACAGCTAACTGAAGTTAGATTTATATTAGCTAAATGAGGAAGTAGAGAGAGAAACTAGAGTAGAATGGTCTTAAGTTAGGGGAGTAAATATGAAAAATGAATGAATAAGTAGTGATCCAATGAATTGAAGGGAAGTAAATATAGAGAGAAGAAAATATGTGAAAGGGTGTTGAACTTGTGGGGGCATAAATAGTACTACTATTAAGAGAAGACTGTCTTTTAATTGGCTAATTAAATTGGTAATTTGGAAAAATTAATAAAAAGACTGTAGTTATACTGATTTAGACACGTTTGTTTGTCCCCATTCAATTTTTTTCACCTGGTTTTTTTTTTTTTTTTAAATTATATACATATCCACTTGTGTACTTGTATAAATTTCTTATTATAGTAGTCGTACTATACTTATATAAGGAAACATAGGTGGATTGGGCTGTTACTTTACTTTACCTTATTGGTGTGCACAATAGTTCAAACTCTCGATCGATCCTTAAGGGTTTGTCATCGACAAGTCTTTGGTAAGACTATTTTATAGTAAGACCATCAATTATTTGTGGGTTTTCTTTAACTATTAGGTAAGACCATTAAATTCCTGTAAAACTTTTGGCATTTTTTTTCTCGGGACCCAAACTTTCCAAAAACTGTGAATAACAACCTTTGTTTTCTAGGAGCCGAGTTAGAACCCGTCTCCTTTTTGCCCTATTTTTCTACCAATTACTTAGAATAACCCCAGATTGCTACACGCTCAACCTCTGAAACTTTGCTTTGTTCCAATGGAGGATTTCAAATCGGTCATCTTTCGCGTCATCTTGGAATCACCTTAAGATCGAATCAACCCCTAAGAACAATCATAGAGGCCCTAAATGACCCTATGATAACTCTGTAAAATTTTAGGTAATTTTTTTCCCTGAAAGCCTTGAATCTCCAAAAAAAAAAAGAGTAATTTCTCACAAAAATGGACAAAGATAATTGATAGTTTAGCCTTTTAAACAAAATTACCATAACTACATACTATCTTCTTTTTAAAATACATGCAACAATTAGTTATTATGTATAAGTATTAAATGAAAATTAGTTAGTCATGTTTATTTTGAACCAAAGATAGTATAAAAATGTTGATAGTCATATACAAACATGGAGTATTTTTTAGGTGTAGATGGAATAATCAATTAGTTTACTAGCTAGCTGTTGTGATGTAATAGAATATGATCATTTGGGTGCTTTCTCTTCATGGAAAATTTCTCCCCTATATATTCTCATTGTGGCCTATTAGAGTCATTTCATACTCCGTACAAGTTTACTGGTCAATTTATAGTCTTTTTGATTTGATTGTGGCCTAATTGATGAATTCATTGTAGTCTAGCTATTTACACTCAATAATTCAACATGGCCTACAAAGTCACTAAACAATCAATGGTGACCAACGTATGGAAGTATAGAATTATCTAGGTTTCCTTTAGTTGGGTGTAGGAAATTTTACCTCCCATGAATTTCTAATAATGCACATGAAGTTGAACATCCTGAGTTGTTGCTTAAATTTGTTTAGTTACTTTGTATATATGTAGGAATTTTACTTTCCACAGGGGAATAATTACCATGATATTGTCAAGTGTCAACCAAACAACTAGGCATATATTCATAGGATAATGTTGTTTTCATGTATTAAACCAAACGACACCTTAATTTTGGTGTTTGGAAGCCAAAAGGGTAGTAATGAGATTCGATCTCAGGATCTCTTGAAACCGAATGGGAAGTTTTTGTTAAAATAGAAGGTAAAATTAATAAGTTACTTATCATTTGAAACGAGAGTGAGAACAGAAATTGCCGCGTCATGGTGGACCATTGTCCTAAAAGACGATTGGGGTATATATAGGAGAATAGGAAAGAGAGTCCAACGGGCTAAAATAAATGTATTGAATACTGAAAGGAATCTAATGGTTTGAAATTAATCATATTAAATATGAGTTAATAACCAACGGCTCAGCGCGCACGCACGTGTGAAGTGTTAAGTCCAACAACCCAACTAGCATTAAAGCTTTTAGGATATTATAATATTATTACATATATAAACCCGAAAGACTCTTCATTTCTCTCCGATGTGGGATAGCACGATTTTTGATAAACCCTTCATATTCTCTCAATTATCTTCACACTTAGAATTTCCAACAGTTTTAACCACTTGAATTACCTCTCACGCTTGATATGTATATATTAGCTTATATGTTGCAATATTGACTGAAAGTGGCTACATGTGAAGCATTTAACCCATCAAATGATGTGGTCAAGGCTGAAAGTACCACAACATGTAATGGGTTAAGTATTGTAATTTTCAACCATGTCCGTGTAATTCATAATATTTGGATTAAGACAATTATTTATTCTTCAACTAGCATATATCTAATACGAAGGTTTCTTTCTTTCTTTTTTTTTTTTTTTTTGTTTTTTTAAATGTTAGGGAGTAGCAAGGACAAGGATGAAAATCAACTCTAGATCTTGTGGAATTGGGAGAGAAGCTCTAACCAACTAAGTTATGTTTCACTCTTTCTAATATGAATTTATGATCCCTAGTGATGATCAAGAGCAAAATATTTCAGGCTAAGTAAAATCGAAAGAAGAATTGTTCTAATTTAAGGAGCATTTCATGGGAGAAAACTTTTTCGAGGGAAAATGATATATAAAATTAAGGGTGTTAAAATCCAAGTAATAGTTATATATATATATATTATAGATAGATAGATAAATAGATAGATAGATAGATAGATTATGACCTCTATATAAACAAAGGATAAGAAGGCTCAAATATGACCAATGAGGATTATGCATGGTGTTTTGGCATAAACATGGCCAACACGGGCTTTTTGTCACATTACACAGACCTATACATGCTCAATTGGTCATTATATATTTATAGTCCATATCATATGCAGTATTGTAGTCCAACTGTCCAATATCATGGGTGTTCTAACTTCTTAAATCCACCACTTTTATCCTTAATTGTTTGTTTCATTTATTTGTTAACATTGATGCACATTTGAGATTTGATTTTTTTTTGGTACGTTTTATTAAGATTGAAAATAGATTTATGAAAATAGAACTAGATTAATTATGATTTTTTTTTTGGTTATACATCACTAAATTTTCGAAGTATAAGAGTTTGATTAACAAAAGCAAATAGGGTGAGAAAAGATCGAGAATAGCAAACAAAAGATTGGGCATTTAGCTGATTAACTTTATTTGTTTGGCATGAGAAACTTGCAACATGTCTTTGTCCAACCGAATTTATGGATTTTGACATTATGTTTCGGAGCAAATTACTTATCAATCTTTTTTTAAGCACAATTGGTCCATCTTTTGTTTGTTCAACTGTTGGCAATTTCACGCACAAATTAGTTTTCCTTTGTACATTTATTTGGGTTGGCTATTATATAGGTTGAACCCTTTAACCTAACCTAATATGTTTATTAAACAAGTCGTGCTATACCAACCAAGTTAACAATTAAACATGCCAAAAGGTTTGAGCAAAAGTGCAGAACCCATTAATCTCATGTTGATTTCAAACCAGTTTGCGGTTGACGCTATGTTTTGCAAGTAATGGTTTGTAATAATGTCAAATTGCGTCGGGTCAATTATTAACAAGTGGAACAATGGTCAAGACTTTATATTTAAAATTTAATTTTACAAAAAAAACAAAAAAACCTGATATTCTAATAGGATAATCAAGACGGATCAATAGTGACTACATGTGAATGTGGTTTTACCTATCATAATGTGTGCAAACAAGGATCAAAATGTAATTCGTGAATAATATCAAAATTCAAAACATAAAGAATTAATTGAAATTGATGAAGTAAAATAAATGTACCTTATCCTTGTACTTTTCAATTTGGAAAAAAAAATGAATTATTCATTTATGCTATAAACTTTAAGCAATTAAGCTAGGACAAAAATCGCATTTCTTTGAATATGAATATCCTAAAAAAATAAAAAAAATTCGACAAAAGTATATCAAGTTAAAAAGACGAAAATACCCCCTGCGATCCTCCACTCCTCCACCCCACCGAGTCACCGACACACCACCTTCATTTTTCTCTCCCTTTCTTACTATCTTATATCTAACACAGATGCGCGTATTTAAAGCGGGAAATTCCAAGCTTCCACACTACATTCTTCAATCAAAGATCAAACTCAACCTCTCCTTAAAAAAAAAAAAAAATCCCCAAATTTAATCACCAAGAACCCTAATTCCCGAATTCCCCAAATCAATTTCAATAAAATGGGTTCACTTCCAACACAATCACCCCCAAATTCCGATCAAAATATAACCGAAAATACCCTCTTAAGCCTCTTCAAATCTCAACAATCATACCTAAATCACTTCTTCCAACATCTCAATTTACCCCAAACCCTAAAATTCACCACCACTCTTCTCTCCACCACCGGCACAATCTTCTTCACCGGCGTCGGAAAATCAGGGTTCATCTCACAAAAGATATCTCAAACACTTGTTTCCCTCGGCATTCGTTCCGTTTTCCTTTCTCCTGTTGACGCTCTTCATGGTGACATTGGAATTGTTAACAAAAATGATGTTGTTGTCTTCTTTAGTAAGTCGGGTAATAGTGAGGAGTTGATCAAGCTTGCCCCCTGTGCCAAAGCCAAGGGGGCGTATTTGATTGCGGTTACGTCGAATGAGGTTAATAATTTGGCGGCAATTTGTGATATGAATGTGTTTTTGCCATTAAAAAGAGAGTTATGTCCGTTTGGGCTTGCGCCGGTTACGTCTACCGCGATACAGATGGTTTTTGGAGATACGGTTGCGGTTGCGATGATGGGGGCTAGGAGGTTGAGTATGGAAGAGTATGCTGCTAATCATCCTGCTGGAAAGATTGGCAAAAGTCTCATTTTTAAGGTTGTGATTTTTTTAATTTTTTTGTTTTTAATTTATAGTTTATTAATTTATGATGTGATATGAGTAAGATGTTTGATTGTTTAATTTTAATTTTATGTTAGTATGATGTTATGTATGAATGATTAAGTTGGATTTGGGTTTAGTTGTGATGTTAATTTGGTTGATGTGTTGAATTAGATCTTTTACTCTTAGTTAAGGGAATCGGCGAATCGTGATCAAGTGTTTTTTTGGTTTAGATATTTAG
Source organism: Suaeda aralocaspica (assembly GCA_016808085.1). Taxonomy (NCBI): domain Eukaryota; kingdom Viridiplantae; phylum Streptophyta; class Magnoliopsida; order Caryophyllales; family Amaranthaceae; genus Suaeda; species Suaeda aralocaspica. The sequence goes on from PYUH01000009.1 coordinate 1,366,852, forward strand.
GAAAAGGAATGGATTGATAGATTGGTTGTGTGTTGATTTAGATACTTTACTAGAGGGGAACGGTGAATGGTGATAAGTGTTTTTTTAGGAAAAGGAATGGATTGATAAAAGTAGTCAAGTTGAAATTTTGAATAAATTACAGTCATATTTTTTGATATGAAATAGACATTGCGGTTTTATCATGTTTAAGTATTAGTACTCCATATTAGTTTAGGTTGAATTATGATGATTTTAGGAAGAATGTGATATTGTGAGTAGGTTATTTGGTTGTTTTGTGGTTTACTAATTTAGAGCTTATATATGATAAGATTTCGGCTGCTTGATGCTGCTGTTTATAGTCTTATGATGTTACCTTTTGGGCTTAGCAACATTTTTATTTAATGTACAAATTCACAGTCTGCAATTTGATCTTGGTTTTTATTTTGTTTAATTTGTAGTGTCTTTGAATTTTAGTACGATTTCCTTGGATGGAGAAGGGTGCAGGAATCAGAATTTTTTAATCTTGTTTCCAATTTTGCGACCAGCCAAGTTTCATCATCCAATTTTTCTGGCCTTTCATAACTTGATGACACGAGGAAAACACTCAATTTTTTGCCACAAATGGGCAGCTTATGACATGGGGCGTAAAAGTTACAGACTTTGAGAATGCATAGCGAACTTAATTAATTTCCTTGACCTTTTCAGGTGAAGGATGTCATGAAGAAGCAAAAAGAGCTTCCTGTTTGCAAGGAAGGAGATCTTATTATGGATCAGCTAGTTGAGCTTACTAGTGGAGGATGTGGCTGCCTCCTCGTCATTGAAGATAATTACAATCTAATTGGCACCTTCACTGATGGAGACTTAAGGCGCACCCTCAAAGCTAGTGGAGAAGGAATTTTTAAGCTTACAGTTGGAGAGATGTGCAACAGGTAATTATCCTCTGTGTATACTTTGAGTCAGATTCAAGTTTTGGCACTTTAGCTTTTATTTCTAACCATGAGATAGAGAAGTGGAGTGTATTTTTTCTTCTTCTTCTAAGCCTTGACCCGAAAAAGATGGGGTTAGCTCCATGGGTATGACATTTTTCCGCTGATTATCACAAACCTATCTGAACCTTTCTCTTAGATCTAGGCTTGGGGCGGCCCAGAAGCGAGTGCTTTTGGATGTTAGTTATTAGTATGGTTATGACCTTGGCATGTGCTTTTGTCCATCTCCTTTGTCTTACTAAAGTTGTCTGCTTTATTTCAATTGTATGCATTTCAGAAGTAGAGTATTTTGTTAAGTCGAGTACTTTTGTTAAGGTTAATAGGTTATAATTTTATTAATCTTTCCATGTTTCGTTCAGATTTTTATTCAGAAGCACAGATACTCTCTTCTTGTTATCTATATTATGCCAAAGTAAAAGCTATCTTCCCTAGTTGTAGTAGCCACAATGAAATTATAATATCCTTAATTCATGGATCAGACTTTGTCGTCTCCATCAACCCAGTACCTCTGCTTAAGGCCTATGTATAGATAACTAGATAAGCTTGAGAGGTTTAGGGTCCGTTTGGTAGGGTGCAAAACGTTTTCGGATGAAAAGTTTTCCATAAAAAACCTTTACATTGAAAAACTCATTTTCATGAAAAATTTCCGTTATTTGATTGCATGTAAAATGATTTTACATTTTAAAGATTTTCCATTGTAAATTGGTTGTGAGGGAAAATGTTTTCCTTCCAAGTGTGATGGAAAATGTTTTCCTCCCAATTTTGGTTGAAAATGTTCACAACATGGTGGAAGATGGTTTTCCACCCTAAGTTTTACATTTTAATATTTTACTTAAAACCAAACAATGTAAAATGGAAAAATAGTTTTCGGAGGTTTTTACACCCTACCAACGGACCCTTAGTGTACAATTTTTTCCTTGAGACCATGACTAAAGTTAAGCAATGATTGCATGATCTTGTTCGAAAACTGTAAATAATGACAAGATGTAACAGCTTTCTTCATTTCATCTAGAGAAATCACGGTTTTGGAAGATTGAGTTTTAGCAAGTTCCTTTAATCCTGCTATAAGTGTAGATAATGTCATAGTAGTTTTCACTTTTCAAGTGAAACAAATGAAGCCCTGGTCCATTACATATTTGCAGTTCAGTGCACTGTAAAAATAACATTGTGTACATGCTATAAGTTTGCATAATTGAGGATCCCCTGAAGTTTTGTGTTCTTTCATTTTCCCAACATTTATGCTTGCACTCCCACAGAATTTTGATTTTTGGCAGTAACATATTTTCTGAGGTTTTTTCCCTTCTTTTCTAGAAGTATTCTGATGGTTTCTTCTTTGATGATTCGCAGGCACCCTAGGACCATAGGACCAGATGCAATGGCAGTAGAGGCAATGCAAAAGATGGAGTCTCCACCCTCACCTGTCCAATTTTTGCCTGTCATCGACGAGCAAGGCATATTGATCGGCATTGTTACCTTGCACGGCCTAGTCTCATCAGGTTTATAATTCCAATGTGTTCAATAAGAACACCTATTCTTTGCTATTCTTTTTTCATGGGTCCCCACTAGATCCCACTTGTTTCTTCTTTTGTGAAATTCACACATGTTACAGATAGATTTGTGAGCTGGTAGTCCATCTTAATCATTTATATCATATCGTGGACCACATACGGCTTAGCATTAGGTAGTTCCGAAAATGCCTCATTTGTAGTGATGCATACTTGGTTGTAATTGTTTATGGCATTCAGCCTCGACGTAGAGAGTTCTTGTGTGTTACGGTGTTACTCATCCACATTCGGTACTATAGGCTTCTGTTGAATCTGTAAATTGTACTAAAGTGCCTTAATGTAGTTTATTCTTTCTATTATTTTCTCAAATCATTAAATTTTCCTGTACAATTAGCAAAATTCATCTTGCTGAGCTGCTGAATTCTATCAATATTGTACTTCTATGTGACTTTCAGTGCATCCTTATGACACCCTACTTTTCTCTGGAAAAGGATAGAGAGAGAAACGAAAAGCAGCAGTCATGTTCGTTTTCATCATCAATGCCTTTTTTCTGATGTGACAGTTCTTATCATGGAAAGTTGAATGGTACTCTGGAAAATTAGCTCAAATGAGCTAAGCTGATTTACATCAATTATTTAACAAAAGTTTATGAAATTGCAACCATTATTTACACCAATCATCAATGCCTTTTTCGTGATGCGATAAAAGTCTCTATAAAGCTCATTGTTTATGAAATTACTCCATCTGAACTTTTTTTAGTTGCTACTTTCAATTTGTACAGTTTTTGAGGCATAATTTAAGGGTTAATATCTCTAATTTTGTACATCTAAAAGTTATAGAAATTATATGTTTATAAAATATACATTAAAATAAATTAAACAATATCGCATATAACTATATTATTACATACGTATATGAAACAAAAGATGGTCAAAGCAGTCGAATGAGTAGTAACATAGACAAATTGTAGCAAGTAAAACTAGTTGAAGGGAGTATATAATCTTTCAAATATAGTTTTTGTTGGGCTCTAGCTCGAATATAAACAAGCAAGCTCAAGCAGAACAAGATTTTTCATAGCGTTAATCAATCTTTACTCAAACGCCCCACTACTCAACTTTGCTCGTCTTGTTGACAACTCTAAGCGTACATCCTGAAGAGTGTACACCCTGAAGATAGCAACAAATTTGGGAATAAAAACAAAGTCCAAAAGTAGAGGTGGGAGAAACTGGCATGATCCGATAACTCGACACGAAATCGACCCGTTATTAACGGATTTGGGTTGAGAGTGTTGACCCGTTTAATTAACGGGTTGACTCGGCACGACCCGTTTATTAAATAGGTAGGGTTAGGATTGGAGAGTTTAACCCGTTTAAGTAAGCGGGTTGACTCGAAACGACACGATTCCACCTTATTATATACAATAGTATGTAAAAAAAGACGTGACCCGCTAACTCGACACGAAATCGACCCGTTACTTTGTGTAGTGACCTGCGTGCTGAATTTCCAGGTTGGTAGCCATTCTGGCTAACCAAACAACCAAGATCACATTGACCATTTGCATAAAAAAAAATTGACTTTGAGTTAGTAAATTGCTAAAATCACAATGAAACAGAACAGAATATATTAGCTCATACAACGATGGCATCACAAAATTTGCTTTAAAATGCTGCACAAGATGGACGCAGGAAGAATTTAGTACCCAAGAACTCTATACATATCGATCAAAATATTCCTCTTTCACTGTATTGCATGAGTAAAATTATGTCACGAATTATTCTGTGCACTAAATGTGTGATCCTAGCAGTGAGTTAACAAAAAAAGGAAAGGTAATAGTTACCTNTGCAACCATTATTTACACCAATCATCAATGCCTTTTTCGTGATGCGATAAAAGTCTCTATAAAGCTCATTGTTTATGAAATTACTCCATCTGAACTTTTTTTAGTTGCTACTTTCAATTTGTACAGTTTTTGAGGCATAATTTAAGGGTTAATATCTCTAATTTTGTACATCTAAAAGTTATAGAAATTATATGTTTATAAAATATACATTAAAATAAATTAAACAATATCGCATATAACTATATTATTACATACGTATATGAAACAAAAGATGGTCAAAGCAGTCGAATGAGTAGTAACATAGACAAATTGTAGCAAGTAAAACTAGTTGAAGGGAGTATATAATCTTTCAAATATAGTTTTTGTTGGGCTCTAGCTCGAATATAAACAAGCAAGCTCAAGCAGAACAAGATTTTTCATAGCGTTAATCAATCTTTACTCAAACGCCCCACTACTCAACTTTGCTCGTCTTGTTGACAACTCTAAGCGTACATCCTGAAGAGTGTACACCCTGAAGATAGCAACAAATTTGGGAATAAAAACAAAGTCCAAAAGTAGAGGTGGGAGAAACTGGCATGATCCGATAACTCGACACGAAATCGACCCGTTATTAACGGATTTGGGTTGAGAGTGTTGACCCGTTTAATTAACGGGTTGACTCGGCACGACCCGTTTATTAAATAGGTAGGGTTAGGATTGGAGAGTTTAACCCGTTTAAGTAAGCGGGTTGACTCGAAACGACACGATTCCACCTTATTATATACAATAGTATGTAAAAAAAGACGTGACCCGCTAACTCGACACGAAATCGACCCGTTACTTTGTGTAGTGACCTGCGTGCTGAATTTCCAGGTTGGTAGCCATTCTGGCTAACCAAACAACCAAGATCACATTGACCATTTGCATAAAAAAAAATTGACTTTGAGTTAGTAAATTGCTAAAATCACAATGAAACAGAACAGAATATATTAGCTCATACAACGATGGCATCACAAAATTTGCTTTAAAATGCTGCACAAGATGGACGCAGGAAGAATTTAGTACCCAAGAACTCTATACATATCGATCAAAATATTCCTCTTTCACTGTATTGCATGAGTAAAATTATGTCACGAATTATTCTGTGCACTAAATGTGTGATCCTAGCAGTGAGTTAACAAAAAAAGGAAAGGTAATAGTTACCTAGTTATCCACCAAAACCCCTTTCAGAAGCCTGGAAAGAAAAATGTTGTATCCAATGGATAAGTTTCCAGCTTCTCCTGTCACTACTAATTTTGTTTCGGAAAACGAATCAAAGAAAAAGGGAGGAAAAAAAATTAAATACTACTACTAGGAATTTACAGTCAGTCTAACAGATGATCTATTGATCTCCAGTCTCAAAGTTCATCTGTTTTATAACATTAATCCCTTTGAGACTGGATGTTATACTACCTCGACCGTTTCTCAATCTCCTCATTTATAACTCGAGTGACACGACTATGGTCATTACCCAAAAACCCTATAAGTGAGTGCAATTCTTCGGGGCTTGCCTTCTTGAATAGTTCCCTGATTATTGTGTCAGATCCGCTTACATTTGCTTCATCTGACTTGCTACTAGGATTTTGGTTGTTTCCTCTAGATTGAAAACAATGTGAAATCTGTGCAAGAGGCCGAGAGTTCCAATATTCTGCAGATACACGGTTTTTGTCTGAAGCCTCAATAACCTGTTGAAAGTTGGAACAACAGAACAAAATTCCAGGTGAGAACAATAACTCAAACATGCTCCCCCAAGCAAATTAAGAGAACACAATTTGCTAAATTATTTGAAAAAGGATAATTAAAAATAAGAATAGAGGCTTGCAGTTCAAGACTTCCAGAGACAACCTCCTCCTAATATTGAATGCTCGTCTCAAAAAAAAAAAAAAAGCAACAGCTAAACAAGGTCGATAGGGTAATCAGTTGTGAGATAAAAGGATACTGATTGCAACCAAAAAAACAAATTACTGGACTTCAAATTATAGACTAAAAAGTTCAGGAATTAAGGGTAATTTGACTGATTGGTGTCTAAAATCCATTACAAAATACAAGTTAACAAAGGCTAAAAAAAAACCCAGCATTAAAAAAGAAGTTATGCGCACAACACTGGTCTTTTTTTTTTTTTGGTTACAGCTATGGAATTATCAAGGTATCCACCCCCGACACATATATGATTCCCATGCGCCGTGCTCCACTTTAAGGGTAAAGGTCTGACAAGGATCTCGTTCCCTTCCCAAAGCTAAAGATTCGAAGTCTCAACTAATTGGTTAAGGGACAAAGTGAACAACTACTACGTCCAGATCATTGGTTATAAATAATTACTACTATTAGACTTCATTTTACAGACAAACCCCATGTTCATGATGATGAAGCTAAACCAAACACTATAATATGCTTGATTGTGTACATTTGGGTATACATACCTGAACAATAGACGGGGAGGTGAAACCAAACATTTCAAGTCCATCCAAGCTGCCAGGTGGCTGCAGCGGAGGAAGCTTTGTTTTTCCCTGTTTGTGCTGCTTAGTGATCTCCTGATTAACTCTTTCACGGACCATTTCCCAGCATTTGGTAGGTGAAATGTGAACAAATACTTCATCAGGGCAGTGCTCTAAGGAAACCTGAGCATGTCAATACACACCAACAACGGAGTGAGACAATTTACCTAACAATAGAGTCGCAGCCTAAAAGTTACAGAACAATATATAATACTTCCTCTGTCCCAGCTTGTTGGGGCTCCATTAGGTTTGGGCAATGTCTTTAATTTATTTTGATGGGTGGGGAAATGGGATTTACTTCTTCACTTGTTGGAAGATGAAAAGGTCAGTTATCAGGGCATGCTTGGATTGAGGGTAATACATTGAGGTAAAAAAACATTCAAAATCAAATTTGACAAAATGAAGGTGTTTATAAGAGGTGGTAAAAGATAGAAGAGATCTATATGGCGAGATTGCATAGAAAAAGTGATAATGATGGTGGTGATGTTGTGGGAGGAAGGGGAATAATTACCCTCATTTAGGGGGTAATTATTACCCTAAGGAGGTGGTGGGTAACTATTACCCCATAATGAGGGTAATTATTCCCCTTCTTCCCACAATATCCCACCATCACTCCCTCTTTTTCCATATAATCTCACCATGTCTACCTCTTGTTTTCCTCATCAACATCTTTATTTTGTCAAGTTTGACTTTTATTACCCCCTTAATACATTACACCCAATCCAAGCATGCCCTGATAGTAAAATAGGACCATATTATCATAAAATAGATAGGGCGAACAAGTAATTCCCTAAAAGACAAAGAGGGCAAACAAAAGGGACATTAGGTGTAAATTGAGAAGATAACAGAGGATAACACAACAAGACATATCACAGAACAAAAAAAAATCTTAAATCGACCATCTTTCATCAAAAATTTTAAGCAGCACTTTGGTGAATATATGGGGAGCACAAAGTTGCAGCAATGGTTTTGAAAATGAAACAAAATACAACTTTTTTCTTTGCCACGTGTACAGACACACAATAATAGCACCACTCCAAAAACAACTTGAAATGCACTTTACCATGAAAAGCGGTCCTCTTGATCCTCCATCCACAATTTCTGAGACATAATTGCACATATTTGTGGGATCTGAGATGTTGATGTATTTGACACGGCTTTTCAACCCTAAAAGAAGAAAATTATTATCAGTGCAAGGCCAAAAGACACAAGAAATGAGAAGGATAACATAGTTGATAAAAGACAGATAACTAACCTTTTGGGAAGATGGCTCTACTGGTGCTCCAATGATTTCCAGGAATCACAACCCCAACATCTAGCAGCTCAACATTGCAATTAAATCTCCGGACAACTTTAGCTATGCGTGGACCTTTTTGGCGAGGATATTTGTCTACGCTGCTCTGACTGCAAGATGGACTTCCTGGAAGGACTCTCGCATCATCAATAACTCTCTGCACAACACTTTCATCCCTAAACTTAATGCCATAGCCCACAGTAGGAGCACATGCTGTGTTTTGTAGATAGCTATCAGGAGTGGAAGCATCTGGATTTTTTTCAATGCTGGAACCTATAGAACCTTGATGATAGGAAAGATTTTGTTCATCAGACAGTGCGACTGTGTCACGTTTAACGACAGCTTCATCATTTGGGGATGTTGAACAGGACATACAGTCATCTTTATTTCCATCAGAGATCAAGTTTAAATTGGCTTCAGCAGCCAAGGCTGCATTAGCCAGATCACAAAGGTTCAACTTATGATCAGAACCCTCTATCTCAGGGTTATTTGATCGGTCTTCACAGATTGTTCCCTTCTCTGCAACAGAATTTGGTTTATTTGGCTGCTCATCCTCATCATCACTAAGGCATATCAGGTCATCTTGGCCATGTAAAGAAGACTTTGTTTGAGGTTCCAACGCAGTGGACTTCTTATTGCTTGACATATCTATACGAATTTGCTGAGGCACGCTATCACCAGCATTATAAGCAGAAGCTTCTCCACCACCTTTGCTGATCTGTGGCTTATCGCTTTTTCGCTTCACATTGCGGGACAATTTAATAGGAGGGATCTTTGTTGCTTCTAGGGCAAGTACAGCATCAGGATACATCCCCTTATCCGCCGAAGAATTTTTTACACCAGTTGAAGGCAATACGGTCTGGGTTTTCATAATGACATCTTTAGATTTTGAAGGAGTTGTAGGTTGTGAGCTTGCCTTGCTTGCAATATTTTCTCCTGGGTTATCTGAAAATACACTGCTAAGTCCCAGTCCATTATCTTTAGATATGCAAGAGCTCAAGGCAAGTCCAAGATCAAGTCTGGCAAATCTGTATATGGCACTTAATTTGCCTTCCATAGCATCAACCAAGAGATTCAATTCAGGAATATCATAACGGAAAAGGAAAAATTTCCCATCCCAATCACATGAACACAATTGCTTTGCATGATTTAAACATGCAAACCTATCTGGTGAGCAACGGCAGCCAGCAGCAGACAGGTGCAAATCAAAGAAACATATACTGCATTCCCTCTCAGTGGTAGCATCAAAATTGTTCTCCATCTTAAGTGCCTTTGAAAATTTACAAAGAAATTCTCTCCTCACGCTCTCTGTACTAACACGTGCCTGCAATAAGAGTGGTAAAATCCACAGCAAATAAGAATTCCAAAACTTCTTTGAGATATGACAAATATAGGTATTATGAAACATAGGTTGACACAATACCTCTCATCTTACAACATTAAGGAGAGCACTAATAAATAAGCATATGACAAAATATGATTAACTCCCTCTATCTCTGTTCATTTCAATCCCACTAGGATAAGAACCAAAAATAAAGAGAAACTTCCAATCAACGAGGCAAATTAATCTGACGAAAGATGTTCTAGAAACAAAATCTATCAAATATAATATAACGTGTCACTCAGTTGTGATGATGGAAAACCTCTAATGCTCATCAGATAAGTAAGGGTTTGACAATTAGTCAATCCATCTCAAGGACAGGATTAAGGAATAAATTCTACTTTGCAGACTATCAGACATTCACTTGTAATACCAACAAAAGAATCCTGAAAGTGCCCTATTGACTAAACCAAATCATAAATACGTGTATGTATCATGATTCAGAGCTAGATATGCTGCATTACATAGCTCATGATTCACAACTAGCTCATGATTCACAGCTAAATATGCTGCACATCTTCCACTTTTCCAGGGTGGACGCATTTGCAACAATGAAGAGGGACTACCATAAGCAATAACCCCCCTCCCCAAACCACCAAAAAAAAAAAAAGGAATTAAAAGACAAATCTAAGTAGACTATGCATAGCTTTCAACTCAAAGACCACGTAACAGATGCATAGCATACCTTGAGTGATTTTGCAAGAACTTTATCTTTTCCACAGACTTCCTTCCATCTCAGATTATCTGTTGTGTATCTCCTAAGTAGATTAAGCTCCCAATTAGCTTTCACTGCTTCTCTAGCTGCACCAAGCAGCAATTTATCATGAGAAATAGTTGTCTTTCGCCGCTGCTCGCGATAAAGTTCTACAGCATTCAGTCCATGAGGAAGCCAATCAAGAGGAGCTACATTCACAGCCTCTGCACAGTTGAATCCACAATTGAACCCAGCATGATATGCGCGAGGAAAAGTCATGACAAACTCTCCGGGATTCTGCACACACCGATAGACAGGCACCCCTGCTGCTTTTAAGATTGAGGGGGAAAGTTGGGTTACCTGCACAGAATTAATCACCATAAGTAAAATCTAATTATGCATACTTAAATGTACCAAACACAGATAAGATATGAGGACAATATATTCTGCTTGGTATGTTGCCAATGAAATGCAACACCTGATTCTCTCAACTTAGCAATAAAGAGAACAAATATTCGATCTTTTTTGCCTCATAAAATAAACAGAAAGAAAGCTGTTCACAAAATAAGAAAGACATGCACTTTTCCAGCTCTTAAAGGGAAGCCGAAACATCACTAAATATGTCTACGCCTGAACGTACGATTCCTCATCACAAACAGAAATTAGACAGTTACAACAGACAATGAATTAATATACAATAGTGATAGCAACTCACCAATTTATGAAGGAGATCAGGCTGCTCATCAAATAAATCAGGCAAATGTTTCTTCATCGCTTCCTCCAACTTAATGGCATCACACCCAGGAACACCATACCACAATTTTGGAGCACCGAAATGCATGAAATTTAGAGAATACAAATGATGATCTTCAACATGCTACTCAAACAAAAAGGGAAAGAGGAAATAACATCAGTTATTATTATAGTCTCAATAACAACAAATTATGCAATAAAAATCCTACAATATATTGTTGGAAATGCAGAAGCCATGACACGCAAACTTAAAGATTACCACAGCAATTTACTATCTGCTCAATTATCGCCCTCATTTTATTTCAACTCATGAATAACTTCAAAAACCTCTTCCATTCCAGCACACAGTAAGAGTTGTAATATGTATGCCCATTAACCTCTCAAAAACCACAACAGGATCATTTGTGCCAAGACACTTATCTTTTTCACACCCACCTCATAACATCCCAAGACAATGGCAGTCAATTATTACAAATTTGAATTCTAAATCGCTTAACAACGTAACCTCATAAAGAGAGAAACCCATGATACGTCGATACTGCATGAAATTTACTTCAAACGATGATATTTCCCAAGTAAAGAACAATTTAGAGATGAGATATGAAAGAACAAGGGTCAATGGATTCACAATATATCTTCAAGCTACAAGCATACCTTTTACAACAACTGAGCCATCTAATGAAAGACAACTAAACCAGCAAGTATATGCATTTATCCCCTTGTGAACCAAAAAATGCTGATAAATTAATAGGTATAGAGTTGTCACCACATTTCTTACCCAACAAAATGAGGAGAAGCACATTCCAACATACAACCATGGTATTTGAACACCTGATATATCTGAATTTTCATAGGAAAGGACAGAGCCGGCAAGCCTAGGCAAATTGTTCAAGTTCCATCCAGCATTCAAATATTCCTCGTAAGACGGCGAACAAACTTCATCAGAAGATTTCGGAAAGCCACTGCCGAAAACTCCAGTTTCCAAATCAGCCCCGTAAAGAACCTAAAAAGATACCCAAAGTACAAACTACAGTTAATATATGAGCAAAATTATAAACCTATCCTCACCCCCCAAACAAAACATTTTTCCTTTCAGTGGAGTTAAAATTTTTAAAGATATCATTTCACCTCAATTTCTTCGGTAGGCTTTTCAACCACTCGCCAATATTCACCCTCTATATTCTCAACAGATGGCTCCCAATTATCAGTAGAACTAGCCTTGTCAGTAGCTGAATTGGTAAAGTCATCACTCCTGAAATACTGGGCCTTAAATTCATCAGCATATCTCTGAAATTCATCTAGAGTGAATTCAGGGCCAGGTTCAAAACCAAATCCAGCTTCCCCATTCCCCGAGGCCTTTCCATTCACAGATCCAAATTCTACGTCCATTCTGGAACATCTTCTCCTCTTCTTCCTGGCATGATTATGGACCTTAGACTGTTTTCTTGACGAATCACGATTCTGTAGTTTGTCAACTTTCTGTACACGGGTCACAAACTTGGCCTTATCCCATATAGCTTTCCTTTTCAAAGGACAGGGAGGTTTCCACGAAGGAGGAGGTATGATACGACAAATTCCATACACTTCAGCTTCTGGGCGTATTTTATCTATATACTTTATTGTATCTTTAAACTCCTGCAAACATGATAGCATTAGAAAACATCAATAAAAGGTGGACTAAAATAATTCAATAGGAAATCCAGAATATAAATTAATAGTAATAAGAAAACTACTGAGAACTGCTAATTATTTCACAAAGAACACAGTTAGAGACCTCTTCACTTGGATAGAATACAGGAACCTCCTTTAGGTCAGGCCTACATGCAGACTCTGGATGCCATCTTGCAATTACCTGCAAGGCTACTGATTTCATTAATCTTTCAGAAAAAATTATTTACAAATTAAGACGATTAAACCAATGAAATGAAAACTGTTGAAATATTTTGCAAAGTAATTGGCCGTCTCTTAATAATATTTATGCTTGTAGCCAAGACAAACCTTTTGGCAGCCGGGACATTCAGAGCAGCCTCGAACTACTCCTTTTGGGAGGCCAGACTTTTTAGGGAAGTTCTGCACAGATAAATGAAAAGCAAATTAGAAAAATGAAATGTTTTGATAGCCAGAAATCACATGCCCGGCGATAGATCACCTGGTCACGCTGCTCACAATCAGACTCTTCATCAGAACATTGATTATAACGCCCATAATTAACAGATGGTTTACGCCTCAGAGACCTTGAAATTTTACCCCCACCGCTATGCCCAGGCTCAGGTTTTACTTGAACAGGTTCTTCTCGAGAAAGATTTGAGGAAACTGAACAGCAGGGTTCGCTGTCAACATTTTCCGCATTTTTCAACTTGAAAGATGTAAAAGACTCAAAACCAGGAGGTACTGCTGGAAAATCAAGATCTTCTTCTTTCAAACAAGCTCTAAGAAGTTCTGTTCCCATAATAGCTGCACACATAGATAGACACGAAAACACTCAAGGTCAATTAATATTTCCATCAAACATTTGTTCCCTTAATATAACCAGTATTAATTTGGCAAATATAATCAAACAGCTTGCAAATGTACAATAGCACACCCTTAAAAAAATAAAAGGAGCTTCAAACAATGGAATTTAACAAATAAAAAAAACTGTTATCCGTCTCCTACTAGAATGAATCTTCAACAACAATAACATTTAAATTGCTCAATTAGAAATCAGAAACACATGAAAACTTTACAAGACGGTCAAAAAAGTTTTTGCAAAAAAGACATATGAACAGATCCAGGAACAATATGGAAACAAAGAAAAGTAAGATCACCAAGATTAAATGTCTCGTATAAAAATTTTGGGAAAAAATAATATTCCTGGAGCTCTAAGGAACAATTTTTCCAACTAATCTATCTATTTCGACAACGTATCACAAGGCCAATATCGTAAAAGACCATCACGCAAGGTTTTGTCAATTGACATATGAGGCTGCAAAAAAACTGCCGATCTGGCACTGTGCGAGATCTCAACTGTTACAACTCTGTGATCTCCTGACTACAATCTAACTCCTCCCAACGCTAAAAAAACAGACGGAAACAAAACATAAACGAAAACCCTAACAACCCCACCAACCTGTGCAGAAAATCAGCAGCAGCAGAGAAATTTTCAGGCTCAGACAGAAAACTGGAAATCTTATTAACAAACAGCATACATCAGAATAAGTTCAACTCAGACAAAAACCTAACGATCCGATCACGCAGCGTAAACCTGATCTGTAAATACCTAAACGATTCGACGTATCCTAAAATTTTGTTTCTGAAATTACAGTTGGAATATCTGATCATCCTACTCGGTTCAGCGACAGCAGATTAAACACAGCCAGATCTTTCTGTAATTTCTATATCAGGAAATAATCAAACCCTAAATCATCTGATACTGTGATATTCTGTAATCTGATTACATCCAAAACTTTTTATCTGGCATCAAATCAAATTTTAGGAAATATCCATTAAACAGATCATCATCATTATCATCAATCATCATCATCCCATTGTATAATAAAGATTATATTATATTATCATATTTATCAAATTAACTGCATGTACTTATTATACAACTTACAGAAAACAAGGACAAATTTTCTGAACAAAATATCAGATTTAATTAATTTGGGGAACTTACAATAATAATCTTGATCTAAAGAACTGAATGAATTTCAAGTTGACCAAAGCTCAAACACTGCATTGACCAAACCCCAGATTTTGATAAATCATAATACCCACAAAAATTAACTTCAGACCAAATTAAAATCCCAGAAAAAAAATATATATTATTATATTTTTTATCAGCAAAATAACAGAAAGATTCACACTTAATTGTCAGATCTAACCCTAAAAATTACAACCCCAGAAAACCCAACAAATCAAAAAAAATCCCTTAATTTGCAGAAACCCTTAAAACAGAAGTAAAAGGAATTTTATTGTATATATGAATCAAAATTGAAAAATTGATTTTTTTGGAAAAAAGGTAAAAAAAAATCAGGAGAGAGAAAATCCCAGTTCAGACACAGTTAGGATAAGGGTAATTAAGGAAAAAAATTATTTTTTTTTAAAAACAAAAAAATTATTGAAGATGTGATGTGGATGAACATGAATATATGAATGAAAATCAAAGAATTAGGCAAAAATCCCCTATTAGTAATAAAAGTTGTTGTTCTTGTTACAAACCCTAGAAATTAAAACTAAAATAAATTTGGGTTTTAATTTTTTATACCCCACTTTCTTCTTCCTTCAAAGTTTTGGTCAAAAAAATAAAGGAAAAATAAAATAAAAATTTAATCAGTGTTTTTTTTTTCAGTATTAATTAATTAATTAAATAAATTAAACACGGAACCTTGTTTTTGCCTAATTTATTTCGGTGTTCTTTCCCTCTCTAGAGAAGGAAACCAACAAGTACAATTAATTTTCTTAGCCTAATTATATATATATATTTGATGTGTGATTATCTTTATCTTATCTTTTTATTAAAGTAGATTTATTATTAATTTTTATTTTTGTTGTTTATATTATTGCAATTTGCAAACCCTTATTAAAAAAAATAGTTGGTCCATTATTTAATGAGAAGCCAAAGTATGATAAATGATAATCCAACTAGAAAATTGATTTGGTTTATTATTATTATTAGATTAGGTGGGGATTAATGGATTATTAATTTTAAGTTAAGATATTTTGAAAAGTTATTTGATAAAATTTTATTTTTTAAGATTTTATTAGAAAAAAAAAGGTGTAAAAATATTTTTAAAAGAAAGTGCCAATTTCGTGAGAAATTGGATTGGGAATTGAAGAGGTTTAGAGAGAGAAGAGAGAAAGAGGGAGAGGTGTGGAAATGGGGTTTGTTTTTTTTTTCATGTGTGTTAATTCACGTGAAAGGAGTAAAACAAGCAACGATTGTTGAAATTACCAAACAAGCCTTAATATTCTTTTATCATATGTTTTATTAGGTCATGGTTGACATTTGACAATAAAGATATTTGTGGTCCAAATTGGTTTGAGAACGAAGGGTAGCTCAGCTGGCTAGAATTTCTCCTTTGATTTCAGAAAATTTTGAGATTCATTATCACTTCTACTTTTGTGGTTCCCTAGCATAAAAATATATTATGCAATCGGTTTTCTCTTGTTCCTTCCGTTTCACAGTTAAAATATCTTTTTATATAAGAAAAAAATATTTATTATTAATTTTGTTAGATTCGGCTAATTGTGTAGTTTATATACTACTTCCATAAACATCTAGTTGCAACAAACAGGTATTATTTGTGAGTATTAAAAAAAAATGTTGTAACTAAATATATATAGAGGTAGTATATATTTTTTATAAAGCATAATACTCCCTTCGTTTTATTTTATGCTTTACTTTTTGACTATCGTCTATGCAATAATACACTTTGACCATCATCTACGCTTTATATACTGATAAAGTTTGTTCATATGGGATCTTGTGTTAATTTGTCTTGATTTATATTATTATAATATAAATTTTTTTATAATTTTTATAAATACATATTAGAGTTATATGGGTTATAAGATTCATATTAGCAAATGTGTAAAAATGAAATGTAAATAATACATTGAAACGGAGAGAGCAATATATACTAACGTTCAATCATGTGCATTGGAAATTGTGTGAAAATTAAATGCAACAAATATTGTGAGACAAAGAAAGTATAACGAAAGGCAAGAAAAAAAAAATCGTTTGATTTGAAATGAGGTGAAAATTAGCTTCAAATCATATATAGAGTATTATTAATGGAGTAACGTTTTTGGAAAATAATACATAGAGTTAAGGTGTTGTTTGGTTGCCATCAATGTCCACTTTTATTACAAATTCCCATGATTTCGAGATTGAGTTAATATTTGTTTGGTTGCCATCAATTACCGTATGATTCACAAACCTCATAATTTATTGGTTAGGGAAGTTGTTTGGTTACCCTTTAAATCCTCAAAATGTAAGAATAGTAAAAAACATGAGAGTTCCAAATGCGTAGGGGGTGAAACTAGTTCGGTTCGAAATCGAAAACCAAACCGCCCCAAACTGTTTTTAAAATACGGTTCAGTCTTTTTATAATTTCGGTGCAGTTTGGAACGAAATTTTTTGAAATTTCGGTGTTTGGTTCAGAGCCGGTTTGGAGTTTTAAAATTTCGGTGCAAACTGCATACCAAACACCGATCTACCCGAATCTTCAAGCACAGTTATTTATGAAGGCCCAATAGACCAAAGTTCTAAAAGAACCTAAAAAAACCCTAACCTACTTGTTAACTTGTTATGAAGATTGTTTAATGTATTTTAGAATTTTAGATAGTAGATATATGCCTATATACTTTTAGCAGGTCAAGTTGGATTTAAGGGAAGACAAGTAGAAAAAAATGTCCTACAAAATTATGGTTCGGTTTGGATTCAAAAGTAGAAAACCGAAATTTTGTGGTTTGGATTGGATTGGAGTGAAAAATCAGAGACCGAAATATAATGGTTTGGATTTGGAATTGGCCAAAGTCCAAACCGCTCACCGAACTTTCACCCCTACAAATGAGGCCTACAAAACTGGAGGAATTAAAATACCCAATCCCCCTTGGTAATTGAAAATTTGTTTACAATTCTCACATGTCAATCAAACAAGTCATGACTAATTCGTAGGATTTGTATAAAGTTGTAAATACATGTGTACTGGATTAATGCTCGTGCGTTGCATGATTTAAATTAAAAATATTCATATAATATGCATGTTTTACATTTAGTTTCTTATTTGATTTATGATACAATTTAGTTTGAACAAAATTTTAAACGAAGCAGTTTTAAACTTGCAATTTTAATGATATTTGTAAAATAATATAATGAGTATTGAGATGCAAAGAAAAAAATACTTTGTAATTTGTTGCATTAAATTTTATTATTTTAATATATATGTTTGGTAAGGAATATATAAATTAACCAGGTAAATTTATGGCTTTTAGCGTAATAAATTAAATAATTACATAAGAATCTAACGAAAAAAGTTTAGGCAAAATTTTGTTATGTGAGAGTGACATGTGGCAAGGAATGGCTTGAGTGGTCTTTACTTTAGTTAAAATAAAATATATACTTTAAATGTATGTGGGAATTCGATTTCCATGACAATTAAACTAGCAATAAGCTGTTTGGTTTCCTAAGAATTCAATTACCCACCCCATCTATGGTTGTTGTAAATTAAATTCCCAATTATATACTCCCTCCGTTTCCTATTTTTCTTTACATATCTTGTTTCTCTATGTTCCATATTTTTCTTTACATTACAACTTTATTAGATTTTTAGCATTTTTTTATTATAATGGACCCCACACATCATCCACTAATAAGCTTTTATTAGTTGCAACTTGTTTCTCTCTCATCAATTATTACCCCAATTTAACCCCACCACTATTATTATATCATATATCAAAATGAGAGGGTGAATAGTTACCGTCAAGAATAATAGGGAACGGAGGGAGTAATATATTTGAAGCAATAATTGCTTTAAAAAAATTCCCTCCTAATCTCGCCCAAACAATGACAATAATTAAAGGTTATTAAATATCGATCACATCCAAATCTCTTGAATTTATTTATTATATTTTTTTTGAGAAAAAATCTCTTTATAATTGGTTAAACTTTGTGTCGGGTCCAATTTTTCGCACCATCTCCTAAAATAGTGATATCGTTGTAGCTACAAATTAATCATATACATTAATATATTGAATAGTTCTACAGGACTGCTATAAGACCAGTGTTACTCTACGGTACAAAATGTTGGGCTTACAAGAAGGACCACGTTCAAAAAGTAAGAGTTATGGAGATGCGGATGTTGAGATGGATGTGCGGGAACACTCTAAGGGATAGAATCATGAATGAAGTCATACGTCGAAAAGTTGGTGTCGCAGACGTTGCAAACAAATTAAGGAAAAATCGCATGCGTTGGTTAGAAAATGTGAGACAGAAACGACCCGAGGGAGCCCTGATGTGACGAGTGGAAGGGTGGGATCATGAATGTCTCAAACAAAATAGGGGGAGACCGAAAATGTCTTGGTGGGAAGAGGTTCGAAAAAAATATGAATCTTTTAGATTTACATGAGAAAAAGGTCATTGGTCATAGGGGATGGATGAGGAAATTTATGTGAATGACCACATGAAATAATTATTTTTTGGTTCATGTAGCCGACCCAAATTTTTGGGATTAAGGCTCTATTTGATTGATTGATTAATATATTGAATAGTAAAATGCAAATAATAATTTTCAACATCTACCATTTTTCAACCCTTTTATTTAACCTTTTATAGATGCTTTAATTCAAGAAATTCTAGACTTTATATTTTCTTTATCTGTTTTTGAACTCTACTTAGTCTCTTCCACTCCCTAAGTTAATCTTTTCAATATATTATTTACTTTTCAATGTTATTATCGCTCCACATTTACTCACCTATATAAATTGTTTTAGCCTTTAACAACATCTTATATTTTCTCCTTTCAACCCATGCTACTCATGACTTGCAAACTTTGAAACCTACCATAAGAGAAAGGGAAAGATAAATATATTGATCTTCCTTTAATCTTGAGTTTGCCCAAATCACATTTTTCCCACTGAAAAAAAGTTATATAAAACAGTCTTATTTGGTAAGAACACTAGGTTGTTAGACAAAAAAAATATTTTAATTAAATCAATAAACGTACTGGTTAAAGAAAACCTACAAATAATTAATGGTGTTACAGTAAGGCGGTCATACCGGAGACTTGCTAGTGTTATATTAAGCTTAATCAGGTTTTTGTTACCTTTTAAACCCACATAAAACATTTCAATCATGTTATTTTTTATTATTTCGCCATTCTGAAAAATCATGCATCGCATATGTACTATCTACTGAATTATTGCTTATTCATGACAACCAAATCAACAAGTTTACACAATTCATGGGAATTTAATATAAAATTTTAACTCCCGTGAAATTTAAATTTATTTGGAAATTCAATTTTATGGTAACCAAACAAGCGGCACACTTATCATCAAATTTGTCCATATCAACGTCAAAGAGAATTTTATCCATCAATTACTTCAATTTCTCTAGCATTAACAACATATAGTATCTTGAGAATATATATATATATATATATTTTTGAAATAAATGTTATTAGAAGATTTTGATCTTCATCAATTTACTTTCCAAATAAAGGAAGTAATACTTTAGTTTCTTTACCCATCAACAACATTATCCAAGAATAGTTATATATCCATGTGTTTTTGAATTCAATATCACCCATCGACCACAAAGCAAATTGCAATTAAGCAAACTAGTAGGGTAGTCTATTATTAAGTTCTTAGCCTATGTTACTTAGACTTTTCATTTCACCTCAAAATACCGATGTCAGACATACGATTCTTAAACATTGGTATAATACTTGTATACTTTATTTTAATCCAAAATCATGCATTTTTTTCTTTAAAAATTGCTATACCCAACACTTAAACACGTACCAGCGTTGAACAGTCGTAGAGAAAAGTTCTTAGCTCAAAAATCATCGCATTCCAAATTATAAATCTAATAAGATAAATATATATATCATCATAAAGTACGTCCTCAAATAAGTTTCGGTACTCCCCTATAATCAAATTCCAACATTTTATTACATCTTCCAAACCTTAATCGCTAATTAACCACAAAAAACTTCTAGAAGAATCCCAATTTCCTTATCTAACCTTTTCTTCCCCAAAAAAAATCCCCCAAATTTCGAAAACCCTAATTCAATTAAAATCCAATCTAACAATCTCACCACTCAAATTGAAATCAAAATCAACGCAATGTCATCAATCCCTTCGTCGTCATCATCATCAATTTCATCGCAATTCACATATTCAAATGGGTCCTACTTTCCGACGCCGTTTCATCTTCAACAACCTCAATACGCTGCGCCGCCTCAACCACCCGCCGTTCCCGTCGCCGTACCTTCCACGTACCCCGCTGCTCCTGGGGTCTACACTCTTCCCCAATTTCAACAGGTAATAATCACTAATTCTTTAATTTTAATTTTTGATGATTAAATTTAATTTCTCAGTTTTAATTTTTGATTATTATTATTATTATTTTAATTTCTTGTTGATTTGGCGGTAAATTTTGTTAGTCTAATTGATAAATTAGCATATGATGAGTGGTGTTAATTTGTGATGATTTGAAATTGGCAATTCTTTTTGTTATCTTTCTAAGATTGACCTTTTGGTTTGAGTTTATTGACATTATTTTGTGCACTAATTATGTTTCGCGGATAGCGGGTTGTGCCGAAAAGGATTAAAGTGCTACAAGTGTTTGGGGGTGGTTGTAATTTTTGAATTCTTTAGGATATTTGAATGCTTTAGGTGTACTTAGGGATGCTAAGGGTCCAAAAAGTGCTTTTGGGTTGATTGGTGTAGCTTCCTATGAAAGGTGCACCTAGGCGAGGAGGCGCTGTTGGTTGTTCTGGTTGCTTGGCAATGCATGATGTGCCTGATCTATGGCAAGATTTAGAGGTGGACAAGGCGCGAGGTGAGACCCCTAATGTGTCTGTTTGTACCTCTTGTTTTTAAAACCTCTCATTGTGTTTTTGAAAACTATGGAGAGCATTAGAGATACGTTATGGGCAGCATTTGAAGTCAGATTTGCCCATAGGCTGTCTGAAGAAAAATAATATAGGAAGTATACCTCTAAAGATGAAGTGGTGGGTTTATTGTCCTTTTTCTTGGATTATTACCTCTAAATATAGTTTACCTCTACACTCTCAATTCTCTTCCATAGTTCCATGACATGCTGCGAGTAATTTACAGCATAGGAAGTATAATTAGTTTTACGGTGGGGGGTCATATAGAAAGTCAAATTTTATTTTGTTTGTGTTTTTTTTTAATTCACAACAATCTTTTATTGGATGATTGGTGTTCAGTGCACCGGTGGAAATCTTTTCGGAAATTATGATAATAGAGTTGTTATACTTGTATTTGTTGCCATATTTTCTTAAATTTTTTTTGTTTGACAGGCACAACAACTATTTCAAAAGGATGCACAGACGATTACTCCTGAAGCTCTAGAGAGTGTCAAGGCAGCTCTTGCAACAAGTGATATCGAACATAAAGCAGAAACGAAGAAGAAAGCAGTGCCTCGGAAAGCTGCTGGTCAGACATGGGAGGATCCAACTCTTGCAGAATGGCCAGAAAGTATGTTTCTGCTCTTTTCCCCTAGTACTTGTGTGTTTCTTTTTTGGGCACTATGTTACCATGAAAATTGAATCTCTTAATAGTTTGACGGCATAGAGTAATTTTGGCGATGCCACTCTTTTTTTTGTAACTCAATGATGACCAATATTACATCCTAAAATAGGCTGGAATTTGGATCAGTAAGTAATCCTTGTACGTTAGCTGTCTTATGCATGTTCAAGACAAACTGTTGCTTAATAAGTAACACTGCTTCCGCTCATTATGAGAAAGTCTAAATCATCTTGCAACTCTGTTTCCGCTCGTTTTGGGAAAGTCTCATTGCATGGATTGTGACCTTTGGTATAAGCGCTGAGATCATCCTGTAATTAATTATCCACTGCATTAATGCGTAATTATCTTTGGGATTGTTTTCTAGGCTTCCTTACATAATGATCCTTTCATAATTGTTCTGTCGTCTTATTTCAGAAACATGCAGGATCCAGGATCCTTAATGTTAAGGATTCGTAATACTTTACTTATGTTTCTTTGTTTAGCAATTACCATACCTTAGAATCATTTAAGATCTGTATATTGGTGTGTCAGGCAACAGCTGGAACCTAACATGGTAGTCTGGTTGTCTGAAGCTCATTGATGGTGAGTAAAATCCTGTAAATGTTGCCTGTGGGCAATGCCATTGAGCATCTTTGATGTAGTTAATCATTGATTCAACCTCAAAAATTTGATTCTTTCAGTTTATTTTTTTTCGCATGGAATTTAGGCTCATTCATTGCTGTAACCAGACTATCTTTTGCAGTTTTGCTTGATTGGGTAAATGTGATGTTTCAGACTTCTTTGGTTATTGTCTAGTCCTGCAAGGTCCGTCTTGATCTGAGTATTCGAAAAATTTTGACTTCTCTTAATTGTGTGCTTATATGATTTCTATTCATTCTCAATCCTCATGCAGTAATGCTGTCATATTTGAGTCAAGCTCTGATTGACTGACATATTGCAGATGACTATCGCCTATTTTGTGGCGACCTTGGAAATGAGGTGAATGATGATGTCTTGTCAAAAGCCTTTGCACGGTTCCCTTCCTTCAATATGGCCAAAGTATGTTACTTTCTTCATCTGCTTCTGTGTACCTTTAGTTATGAAACCCAGTGTAACTCATTGTTTTTTCCCCTTGATTGTAGGTAGTTAGAGATAAACGTACTGGTAAAACTAAGGGCTATGGATTTGTCAGCTTTGCCAACCCTTCTGACCTTGCTGGCGCTCTGAAAGAAATGAATGGTAAGCATTCCTGTTATATTATCTATGTTCTATTTCATGGTTTGATGGTCTATTTTTGTTTATACTACGTATTCTACATCTTCGTTCTCTTGATTGCGCTGTTGTATGTTTATAGATTTTCGTTCATCATTATCTGATGAATTGGGTATACAGTCGTTATTTTATCACTCCACCTTGCCAGTTGCTAGAAAATATGGTGTGAACTGAGTCTTGCAACCAGTATAGTGACGCATCTTAAAACCAATCGCTAATTAGTGATGGACCTAAAATTTACTGCTTGTGTTTTCATGAATTCTTTCATTGTATGTGTTATTTTGTTTGCCTTGTTCTACAATTTTTATTTTTATCACTGTTTCAATTTGTAGCAATGTAGTTGTTTCAATTTGTTACGGTATACAGATTGATACATTTTAGTTTGATAATGAAATGTGATTTGTTGGACTGTTTAGTTAATGAGCTTGTAATTCATTGCCAGCTTTTGAACCTTTTTTACTTGTTTAGTGGTTGCTTGTCATATTAATATCCATTCTTACATCAACTATCTGATTGACAGGTAAATATGTCGGAAATCGGCCTATTAAATTACGAAAAAGCAACTGGAAGGAGAGAATAGATTATGAAGCTTTTGACAGACATAAGGTAATCTATAATTTCTAAAATTTTATAATGAATTTGATTTTCATGTAGTTTTCTGTTATTATCTGTAATTTTGGCTCCATTTCACTCTTGTTTTTGTGCTTCACAGAACCAATTCCAAAAGAAGCCTAAGATGGCAAAGAAGAGTGTATTGCACAAGTGACCGTCAGCTAGGCCTTATGGAGTGAGTTGCTTTTCCCACTGCTTCATTGGGTTATTTTTGTTGTACTTGAACAAATTGAATTGCTCCATTGCTTTCCAGCTCAATGGTCATGATTGTCATTGGTTATAAGATAAAAATATTCTGCGTTTTTTTCCCTCAAGTACTTTCCACTAACTACCCATTACAGTTCAATGGTTTTGCGGTAGTTCTTCTCATGTTCATAGTTGGTGTTAACTCTGGAGTTTATTACTAACACTGATGTTTATTTTTGGGGTTCTAGCTCTTTAGTGCAATGAAAATTAACTTAGACTCATATAAGCTTCACTCACTTATAATTTTCTAAGGATCTTAACTTACAATTATGGTTTCACTCGCCAATGGGTTTTGAGAACAATCGTGTGGCTTCACTCACCAAACGAATAATCTCACTTAATCCTAGGCTTCACTCACCTAAAACTAAAGGTTTTATGAATTGATTTACTCTCAACTCACAAGAATAAATTTGAACTTACTCTCATCCAAAATTAGTTTTTATGCACACGCATAAAATTGACACAAACAAGAATTCCATGTTATTGATGTAAACAAGGAATATTAAATAGCAAACATCCCTTGCCTTTAGGCTCAATATAAGAAGATAAAAATTAGGAAACAAAACAATAAAACACGTCTGAAACATACTTAGACTCCAACTAAAACAAACCTAACTAAAAACTGATTTCCAGTTTGACAGTCGAACAAAAAGCAGGATAAAACATTATCTTTCGAATTTTTCTGGATTTTTGAAATATTTTTCCTTGAAAGTAGATTCAATAAGTTTTCCAATGCATATTCACACGCCTTCTAATTCAAAGACAACTTTCAATGAAAAATCTGTAAAGTCAGACAAACTGTACAACTCCGAAACTGAAATTCAATCTTTAGAAACTCCAAGAAACGTCTATAATTGAATCTTTTTATCAAGAAACCTTCAAGAACGTAATTCTCATGTCTTCTGAACCATATATGCTAAAAAATAACACTAATCCTCTTAATCACATGAGTCTTTTGTATTGTCGCAATACAATCTCATGATCAAAAGATGACACAACAAGAATTAAAGAAAACAAATAAATTGATGCTTCTATTTCACATCAAGAACTCATTTTTGAGTGGTTTTAATATGATTTCACTTTCTCAGTGTACATAACTATGGATCCACTGAAACTGATTTTGTACCCAATTTCCCTCTTTGGGTGCTGAACTATACCCAACGCCATAAGCCAATTTCAACTCAAGCAATATTGACCTAAATCAATCTGAGCTGATGATAAACTTCTTTACTTACAATAGCTATCCGGCGAGCCAGGTCAAAAGGCAATGTGTATGACTCACCTCTCAAAAATGACAAGGGTGTTTTTTCTTTTAGATATTGTTGTGCCATATTATTGTCTTGCACTGCTGTGTATTGGTCACGTATCTTTTGTAGGACTGAACGAGTGAACGACTGACAGTGTCTTTTTGCTTTCTTTGCAGACAAATGACTCCCAATTGGAGTTATCCCTGTGGGCCCTGTTATAGATGGTTATGCTAGGATGGATGATTGCTACCGGAAAAGCTGCAAAGAAAAGATTGGTGATGATGTTATGTAGCATGGTATTTGAGTTGGTGCATTTGAATTATCATCAATAGTTGCTTGTCACTCACAACAATAGTTCATATCTTGAGGTTGAAATATCATTGTCAATGTTATTGTTTAATCATATAATTGAAGATCTATTGTTGAGTCTTTTCTTTAAACTCTCGAAAATTAGCTATATCAGCCATTTTAGTGAAATGTTGTGAAAGTGGTGATTTTTGGGTGACCATGTTATATGTTGATGGTAAATTAGAAGTGCACTCTTTTTTCTTTCTACTATTTTTTTTCTTCTAGTGTGAATGCTTTGGTCTTTGGGTTAATGCAAGTATGTTACTCCTTTTATTGAGATAACAGGATTGATAATAAGTTTGTTTACCATGTGATACTTGTATTATGAATTTACGGGTGTACGAGCAACTCTAGTGGTAAGTAGGTAGTACATTTGGCTTCTGCATTGTCAAAATTTGTCGTTTTTGCCTTGTCTATTTTTCATTTCATTGTTGGAAATCAGGAAGTTAGGAGAATTACCAATTACAAATGTTTCACAAGGGTAGGTTGACTGGATGTTATTGAATTTAGATGTTGGAGCGTGGTAGAGTTTGGATATAGAAAATGGTTTGGACAGCATGTGCCCTTGAACTCAAGGAAGCTATGAAACGTGAAAAATGGGAGCAAATAGATGGGTGGACAGTACATTTGCAACAAATATAGTACTCGTAACTTGTCAACATGAAGTTGTGTGGGTCAATGGGTATGCCGTGTGCTGTGTGCACATGAAGTTGTCAACGAACTCAACATACTCAAAAAATTCAAAGTATGGCACTTGGTGGGGAATGGGTATTATTAAAATATAATAGCTTTCACACCTTAATTTTAAGTTCTCACTTGCGGTTTTTATTAGATTAATTAATTTTTGGAATTTTCTATATGGTACTTTTGGAGTATTATAAATTATAAGCTGTGTCCTCCAACATTAAAATTTCCAGCGTTTTTAAGGTTCATTGAGTTATCACTAATTGAGCTATGCTCATTGCTCAATTAGTTAATACAACAAAATACATGTACAATTAAAGAAACAAAATTAATTACCAAAAAGCATATAAGCTACTAATGCATTACATAAAGGCATAGACTAGGAAATTCTGCCCTGACTAAAGCTAATACAAGTATATATCGTTATCATTTACAGTATGAGGTCATTCGAAAAATTTATTTGCATAGTGCTTTAAAATTATTGCCACTAGGAAGCATTCCCGTTTCCTAGGATCCTCAGAATAATATCGATGTACTCCAACTCTTCAACACAAATCATTCACTAATGTAAGTGCCCTTGAGTTCTTGTATGGCCCTAATAAGAGACACCATTAGGTTTACTAAGGTATATGCATAAACGAATTCATCTAAAAAGATATGATGAATGCTTTATAATCTCAACAGCAAAAATGCTTACTGCTTAATATCTTTACTTCGAAACTAAAGAACATGCACAAGATAATACAAATTCCTAGAAGTCTAGGACTCCAGGCCTTTCATAACAAATTTAAAACAAACATACTTTGTAAACCCAGATAATATAGCAAACAGATTGGGTGTACCACACCAACAAATGATACCACTGCATGAACACCCACCCTTGCCTCTAGGCAGTACTCAGTAGTCACCACCACACTCCAAAACAATAAAAAAGTTCTGTTAGTGGTTTTATTGAATCACCCGAATTATAGCGATCCAATACCTGCTCAAATTTCTTTGAATCATTCTTATCTCTCTCTTTTATCTCTTCTGTTTCTCTTAAATGTTCTCTTTTGTCTTCGATTTTCAATATGACTGCAGTAGCTATGGTTACACTGCACAATTAACACCAAGGCCCATCAAACAGATGACCAAAAAAATACAAGTATATTACAAGAACATTACAATTCTCAATGGAACTCACATACTGATATACAACCAAAATACCTGCTACTTCTATTCTTTACGGTTTAAAAGACAATGGGCCTTTATACATATTTTGGTGCCGAGTTAAAGATATTTCCTTTGCAAGTAAAAACCAAACAATTTCCAAAAACCCTGTACCTGAAACTTTAAATACACCAGTTCACAAAAACAACAAAACAAAACCAAACCATCTTGTGATTTGTGGGTGAAAATGATCAATTTTACAAATGGCAACAGTTGTGAACTGACTGAGAAAATGTAATCTTCTACCATATGTATGCTTCTTGCTTCTTTACCTCTCCCTCTCTCCCCCCTTTAAATCTCTCTTCATTACAAGAATAAAATATTAAAAAATCAATGTGTTTCATGGTAAGGCTACATCACACCATACGCAGAAAACCACGAACTTCAATCAGAAAATTTAGAAGATTCTTCCTGAACCTTTGGTAATTAATACGGTCCAATGTGGAGGAAAGCTGATTTGAGCTCGTCAAAGCATGAAATGCACTTGCTAATCTTGTCTTGAATGTTGGATTTGTTTGCTTCTCGATTAATTCATTGCATAACCTCTAAGAGAGCAAACAGAATCAAAGATAAGGAACACGTTAAATAAGCAATGAAAGGTTTTAAGACAAGCCACATAACTTGAGCACCTGCACTGAAGATTTTTTGCTACTGACAGAAAAGGATAGAATGTTCTTATGTCGTTCCACCATTTAAACCTTTGTCCCAGCTCCCAATACTGTTATTCGCTATTGGTAATAGAAAATTAATTTATTTTACTAGTTTTTTCTGCTAATTATTTTCCAATGACCTTTTGTCATAACAATGCTGTGATTGAAATAACAAGATTTGTTAGTGTTCAAATTCAGTAGGCTATTTGCTACTTCAAAAACAAACAAATAAAGCAAAGGCCTATTCAGCAACTAAAAATGGACTAGTCGAGCTAGGGTTGAAATTAGAAGAGCATGTGAAACACAACAAACTTATATAGTGCAGGAAGTAACTGGGAAGTGGATAACCTAGATGTGTCGATGAATCTGATTTTTAAAAGGACAACCGAGAAAACTCAAAAAAACTCCAAAAACATTGAGGCATGACATACACAAGGCTCAAACAATCAAATCTGCTGAAAAATTCATTGATGAGGAAGAGATCAATATGATATGAGATGAGAAGATAACCTGATATAGACCCTGCTCGCAAAGAATTAGAGGGAGAAGAGCATCTGCTGCTGCACTCACCAAGTCCGTGCTGACATTCACCAAAATATAAGAGTTATTGTCTATGAAAATTCAGTATATGACACACAGACATGGCGGCATAAAGATCCTAATAGTGACATTATAAAGCCATCTTAATTAAAACAACAACTAAATGAGAAATTCATAGGCTAGATATTGTAATTAGGGTTGTACCATTCAAGTCATCCTTAAACCAATTTTACTATTCATCACTAGCCTAACTCTAGAATTCACAATTCGTTCTACAAATTACAGTACACGCAAGTGGATCTCTTTCCAGAGTGAGTTTACTATGGTACAGTTTGGTCATTAAAGTTGTCTAAAGACACAATATCACAACGCCTGTCAACTCTGTACGAGTGTATTGCACAGAACTATGGAAGAACCATTATCTAATTTGCCAGGCTCTGGAGGTTCCTCACTTAATCACGGGTGGATCAAGAAAAAACTATCATTTCCAGAACATATTTGCAGTAAATCAGAATGGTGGAATTTTTAGGTAGGCATAAACTCAATAATTCAGAGTGGAATCTAGAATTCACCTCAATGGCATTGTTTACAGTGAATCTACAATTAAGAGTGGGATCTACTGACACAAATTATCAACATAATACTACCTCCTCTGGGTTTTTTTACTTGCACTAAGTTCCATTTTACAAAGTTGCAAATTACTTGCACCATATTCAATTTGGGCAATAAGTTCTCTGCAACACCTTTATCTCTCTCAATACTAGTGCCCACTTATGTTAGAAAGTGCAAGAAGTGCCAACTTCATGGCAACTTACCTCTGAAGCCAGCCAACAATTTCCCATGCTCAATGGTTCAAGTAAATAATAATTAAAAAAGACGGAGGTGTTATTAATTATTGCCATCTAATCTGTAACAGTGATGCACTGCCCCACAAAAGCCTTCAAATCCTTGCTACACATACTTGGCTTTACCATTATCACATATATGCATAACTTACACCTGTTACCTAGAATTATCCTATGGAAAAGTGATGCACTACCCCACAAAAGCCTTCTAGTCCTTGCTACACATGCTTGGCTCTATCATAGTCACATATTTGCATAGGTTACACCTGTTACCTAGAATTATCCTATGGAAAAGCGTCAAATTGACATAAATCAAGTCCTGTTCAATTATTAAAAACAAATAGCCCAAAAGCTTGGCTACTAGATAATTATAACAAAATTCAAGTGCTGTATTCGTGGATCTGGATACTTATAACATTGGCAGATTAATTAATTAATTTTTTTTTTTTAGTTTTATTTTGTCTTCCATAAGATCGTTTATCCTTATACTTCATGCCTTAATGGGGCAAAGCTTGACACGGAGAGTAATGTAATTTTGTGTTTGAGTTTAAGGCATTGGGCGGAAGTTGAATAGCTGACAAAAATTTTCATCAATCCCTAAATTTCTTTTGCCACAGTAATCAACAGGTTAAATTTCACTGAGAAGTTACAATTTACGTACTAAGAGACCAGACAAATTAAAATATACCTGTACTCCTCAAACAAAAGTAACTGCAGCAAGGAAGGAAGGAAGCGACTCAAAATTCCTTCCTGAACATTTCCTCCTGAATCCTTGACACCACTAGCATGTGAGCCTAAACCCACATTTCCGGCATTAGTCTCCTTATAGTGATAAGCAGCAAGGGCTTTCAAAGCTGCCAGACACTTGTCAATGATTTCTGAATCCTATATCATCAGCAAGTCAAAGAAACAAAATGCATTAGAAACAATAATAGACCTTTCAGCAGTGTTCCCAATAAAAAGCAACATTTTTGGAGGGAAATTCTTTTCCACCAAGTGCCCCTTCTGGTTTTTGTTTAAGCAGTACATATATTGATTGTCAATCAATCGATCAAAGCCTTGGTGCGTATATAGATTATAAACAAATTATAATCAACTGATCAAATGATACAAATGGAACAAAATAGGTGGATAGTGGATTTAGCTTCCCTAATAGCCATGAACAAATCTTATGCATCCGGTGGAGGATAAAAGCAAATGTCGATGAGGAAAAAGGAGAATAAATTGTTACTAGAAAGGGAAGAGAAAGTATATTAAACAAGTGTAATCAGGGAAGAGGATAGAAAGAAAAATTAATCTGTATTTCAAGATATCAACTCTCTTCCAAAATACTTATGGTGCATTAGAACACTGACATATTTGGCACTTCAGAAGTTTATTGCCATAGTTGATATTACGTTTGCTTTATTATTGTTCCTAATTGCTGTTCATGAGGCCAATGTTTGAAAAGGCTTTCATGAATTTGGTGATTTAAAAGGGAAAATACACATGTGATCTTAATACATAAATTTCGATGTGTATTGGTAAAACACATAGTTAATGATGTTAACAAAAAAAGATGATTGTGCGTTACCATTAAAAAGTAACAAGAGAAGAAAAATATGGAAAAGGAGTAGTGGTAAAATTCTAAATTAAATGATTTTATCTTGACTTTTTATAAGTCATTATAATAACTCTTTAACATCTAACACAATATGAAAGTAAGAATTGCACATAGGTACTTTCCGTAGCTATTTTCAACAGGAATGGTTAAAGTTATAAAAACTCATGTGAATGGTCTGTAATAATATTACAACTACACTTCAATGGTTAGACATAATATATGACATTGATGGTCACAGTTATAAACTTTAACTATCATACTTGAGCATTCAATCTTAAGGTTCTGTTACAAGGTATGTGGAAACTAGAGTAGTCATTGCTGACCTGATGCCTGGGAGTGAGTGACTAGATCCTAACACCTTTTTAACAAATTGGCCTAAAGAGTAAGGGTGGTATGGATATGGCTACTGCCTAATTAGTTTAAGAGGAGTAGCTTAATGTGAAAGCTAGTTAGTTAGGGAAGTAAGAAGGAAATGTTACCATTATAAATTAAGCACCACCAATCGACCCTTAACCCTTAGGCCAGTTTATTACTCATCTTGTCATTCTCTACTCTAATTATGTGACCCACCCCTTAAGCAACTAATATGTATCTCCCTTCAAACGGTAGCACCAGCAAAACCCTAAAGGAAATAAGGAAGCTTACTTGATGACGTAGACCAAAGTCCAGGGTTCCAATTGTATGTGTCAAAGCTTCTGCATTTAGTTGGCCAACCATTTCTGGATAAACCTCTAACATGTGGGATATCAGTGAGAAATACTGCACATCAGATAGATGAAATGTCAGGTTTTGTAAATGAACTCTGAAGCTTGCAATAGAATTGAGGAGCAGGTTTAGACTTACATCGTGACACAGTTTGGGGTATTTCAAAAGGTCAATTGATATCAAAGGTGTAATTATGTGGAGCCCGACATAAACAACCTGCAATTTCTCAAACACAAAGCTCTTGTCATGAGACATGACAAAACCACTACATAACAATTAATAGCAGAAATAAATTGCAGATGGGGATTTACCTGAGCAATACTCATACTCTCTGGCTCGATAGGGCCTGATGAGAAGTCAATCTGTAAAGTACCATTACATTATCATTTCCATAGGATGACTATGAAAAAAAGTTCCATAGTGAGATATTGAAGAATTCATACCAGATCTTTTGAGCAGAGGTTTGAAAGAAGTTGAATCAAAGCACGCAAATCCTTGTATTTCTCAGTCTTTTCTTCATTGGCTAAGGTGCTGGAATGACTTATAGAAATCTAACACAGAAGAAAAGAGATGTGTGTCAAATACCAAAAAATAAATTGCAGAACAACAAAATGTATCTACCGCATCTCAATTGCATTTTGCAAATTACAAGCGCATAAAATCTGTGGGAGATAGGACTCTTATGAATAGAAAACTGCAGGTGGACAGCGGCCTGAAATCCACTTGGAAATGAGCTATTACCTTTGAAAAGAATTATATGGTATGACACCAAAATCATAATCAACCGACGAACCGGTAGATCTCATAATTTCAGTTCAAAAGTTTGATTAAACAAGATACATGGCAATAACTAACTAAAACCATTATTTAAATTGGAATAATACTAAAGGAGACAATTTTGACGCTGTCATGCTAGCTTCATCTATTCAAGATAGCATTGGGCGCTAATAATTGAGATGGGCTAAATGTTGACGGATGAGTTCATCAAATATTGAGTTGTAGAAATGCAAGCTTCCTTCTTTTCTCTCCTTCCCCTCACCAACCCTAGTTTTCTTTGTTCAAATCTAGGGGCTTCCACCAGCCATTTTTGGCCAAAGTGAAGCCCCTCTTTTTCCCTTTTTCATAAATTTTTAGCTTGTCTACAATAAATCACAATTCTCTCTATTTTAGAGAGTTTTCTTACCCGTATATTGGTTTATATTTCTCTCTTTGTGAGAGTTTGGATTGTGACTTTTTTTTAGTTTTGTTAGAAGGTTCGATTCGTGATGAAGATTTGTACGAGATCACAAGAGATGACATTCTGTGTTAATTGGATTAAGTTTTGCCCACTTTCAAAATTACAACAAATCGAAAGACCCCCTCGTTGAAGGCTCTACATAGAATGATGGGAAAGAAGATATTCATCAATGTTAGATTTCGTCCACAAGATCACAAAGATGGTAGTTTTGCAAAATTGGCATATTATTTGATTTGGATTGTTTTGTATTTGCCGTTTTTTATCTCTTTTGTAGATGTCATGTCTTTCTATAAAAAAGGTATTGAGTTGTAAAGGTCATTTAAGTTTTGCAGTACATAGCAAAATTTCAATGGAAAGAGTACATCCTCTCCTATACTATTAGGAACTTTTTTGTTTTTTTAGACTACAATCTTACTTTTCACATAAGATCGCTAACACGAACCTTTTTAGATTAGTACCAAACAATTGAGCATGTACCTTTTGTACAAAAATAAAGAGCAATTGTATGTCACATAAAGACAACCAATTGAATTAGTACAATATACGCCAGCATGAACCCAACTAAAAATCCCATAACTACTTCTCATTCTTTCCCTTACTTTAGATATAGGTAAGTGGAAAAAGATATTAACCACTTATTTCCATGATAAAGTGGTGAAGATCTGAGGACCACTACTATTTTTGTGTTCACACTTGATTAAAATTAACCCATATTGTCCATGTAAATTTGTTTGTCAAACCCAAATGTCAAAAGTAATAATCAAATAAGTCTAAATTCCTACTTAATACTACACAAACCAAATCACTATAGTATCCATAATATCTAGTAACAAAAAAGATTTTTAGTTTTGAAAGCCACTCAAGTTTTCTTCATTTATTCGCATAGCCACCACCCTTATGACATACGGAATAATTAACAATCGAATAACAATAATACAACACTTAACAATTTATTTGATCTCGGTCCTTGCCCTTATATTGCACCATCAAATTAAGATTGTCAATTTAATCTTAGTAAAAGTAAAAGCAAACCATCTCCCAACAGTAACCCAAACATCAGCCAAAGTTTAGCACACATACCCAAAGCAAAGCAAACTCCCACATTGACTAGATATAAGAAAGAGCGAGAAAAACTGAGGTTTGATGTGGGTTTAATGATGGAGGAAGAAAGAGAAAGAAAGGGAAAAAAAGTGGTATAATAGAGGAAGAAAGAGAAAGAAAGGAAAAACAATGTTTTAATGGAGGAAGAAAGAGAAGAAAAGGGAAATAAAAAAAATGGACTTGTGGGTCCCAGAGACGATTTTTTAATAGAAATTTAAACCTACTGTTAATTGATAACTAAATTTAAGAAAAATGTAAGTATTAGGAACTTATAAAAAAAAATAAAAATTCATAAGGTATTTATTAAAAAAAAGGGAAACATTAAGTACTTTATATCAAAAAATCCTATGGATTAAGTGTTAAATTATGGCTAGCAAATAACAAACACAAGCTTTAGAAATTCACCTTGCCAATGTTATGAGAGGAGTATATTTGAAGCAAATGCATTGAAAAGTTGATGAGAGTAGCAGTTTCTTGGGCTTCCAGGTAACTAATTTGTCCGCCTACCCACTGGACAACAAATTTGAGCAGCAAATACACAACTGCAGACTAAAGAATATGTCATCATTATGATAAATAAACATAATATAAATATAGATACCAATATAAAAAATGTATTAAATGATATGATGATCTATATTCGAAAACCATTAGAAACAGTCATCTGGACATAATATCAGCATATAACCATAAATGATTAAATGCCTACATCATCCCACCTTTTTATGTACCTCAAGCTTCATTATCTTTTTCAGCTCAGCTATATATATTTCTCACATCAGCTTTCCATTTTGTAGAAGCATTTCTCGACAGTTCTGGGCACTCCCAGAACTGTATTCAAAGCATGTGTTTCACTCAATTAATTGGACTTTTGGTTTTTATTAAACCCATTGGGAATATATGCGGAAATTTTTTTAGGAGGTGGCAATGGCAATGAAGAATATGAAACTAAAATCAACAGTGGCTCTAATTGTATTTCTGCTGAGGTGAATAGATGTTTGAGAAATGTTGCTATTGACTGGTGAGACTTATTCAGCAAGTTAAGACTAAAAGAATAAAAAAGAGTGGAGTAAGTTCGTCTTGGTCTCCATCTAGAAGAGCAAAGGAGATGCTCAAGATTGTTCTGACTATCAATTGATAGAGCATACTAGCAGAGGTTGAGGAAATGTACAGGTAATCTTGAAAACCAATTCAGAGAGAGATGTCCACTATTGAAGCTATACATTTGATGGAGTATTATTATAAGGTCCCGAGAATTTTACTTTCGTGGACAGTAACAGAAAAGGGTATTCCAAGGAGGTATATTAACTTGGTGATATGAATATAAGGCTGCCATTCACATCAGGGTTTTTGGTGATTTTGCCTATGGGTTTTTTCCCACTGCACTTGCTAGGGTTTTTCTCATTTCAGGCATTTTACTTGCTTTCTTAGGAGTCTTAGTGGGTCATATTTCGTAAATGATGCATGAAGATCACGTTCTTAAAAGTTTGTTGATTAAAAGATTCGATCTTGAAGGTTTCTTGAAAGCATTCCAAGAAAATCAAGAATGGCGCAAATACAAGGAAGGGTGAGTAATTGCGTGTTCTTGAAATGTTTTAGGTGTACTTGTTTGTGTGATGTTTATCCAAGTTGTTGTGTTTGTTAGGATAATTATCCTTATCATTAGGTGGTTAGGATATTTTCCTAATTTAGGATGTTGTTTGTTAGGATAAGGATGGACAAAGGGGAAGGGTGACGCGCGAAGAGGAAGGCCGGATTTGTGTGTTCTTTTTCTAATGTTTATTTTGTTAGTTTTGTTGTTTATCTTATTTGTTTTAGCTAGATTTCGTGTGAGGATTATTTGGCTATGAATTGAAGGATTTGTTTCAATCTTAGTCTTATAAATACTCTTAGAGTTCTTTGTTTTAGTCATGTGTTGATGAATAGAAATTATTTCCTTTGAATTTCAGTTCTGTTGATTGAATTAATAAAGTTTCCGTAGTTGTTACTACACTTGCTTTGGTTGATGATTTCCTTAGCATAATCCTAGCTCTTGTGAAACCTTTGGTGGGTGAATCAAGTTCATATCCCTCAACTTGCATAGGAATTTCCTGAGTTTTGAGAGTTTCCTTCACAAAATTTCGAACTTTCCTTGTTGAATCTAAACTACAAATCCATCAACCTGTGAGTTTTATTGCTAACCCATTAAAATTCACATCACTTGGTCAAGGATATGCATTAAGATTCAAGATGTGGTAATGAATGTGAGGACCTGTGGTGGATTGGAAAAAGGTTTTCCTATCACAATTGGACACAGACCTGTGGTGGATTGGAAAAAGGTTTTCCTATCACAATTGGACACACTAAGGATCTGCTTCAACCCTTTTTCCCTTTGCAGCCACAATAAACAAAATAACAAGGTGGATTCAGGATAGGATGATATCGTTTTGTTAGATTAAACTACAGTAAGGGCTAATGGGTAGCACCACATAAAACACTGGAGGCAATTTGGTTCTAGAGGGTAACTCAGAGCAAAATCAAGTACATGGAATGTCACTATTCAAGTGATTATGTAGTAACACTACAAAAGGAGTTGCCCACAAGTGATTTCTTTAAGGCTTTAAGTATGTAGGATCTACTATGCCAAAGAATGGAGATGCTGAAGTGCTGTTATGTAGCAAAATATTGGGCATCTAAGAACCACATTGGTTTGGAAAAGTAAGACAGAGACCGCAACAGGGACTCATAAAGTGTAGAGAATTAAGACAAAGTTAACAGAGAGAATTAAGAAACATAAGAGAAGTCTTTGTTTGCATGAGCATGTGGCACTAAATCGTAGGAAAAAGAGGGAAAGCATTTGGGTGGATGACTACATGAACGCATTTCAGGTTCGTAGATGATCCTATTTATGAAATTGAGGCTTAAATTGATTGAACGGTGGCAAGTGGGAAAGTTCTCAAGATGAAAGCAGTACTTAACAGATTCCAAAATCATGGAACCAACGTGTACATAGTAGATTTTCTGAATTGAGTAGGTTCACTCATCATGAAGAGAATAAGGATTTCTAGAAGACAACAGATATTGGTAGGCTTATTCCCAATCAATTTTTCTTCAAGGATCACGATCAACCTATATATAAAACAATGTCCCACTATGCAACTAGCTCTTTTTTGAAATTAACATTTAGCTTGGATAGAACGCCTATGTAAAAAGAATATAACATTTAGATTTAAACTTCCCCTACACTGCTCCAAACATTAATCACTGAATGGACACAGTTGAGAACAAATACTGTATAAGTTTATTATCTGGAAAAGGTGAAAGTTTTTGTTGAACAACAAAAGGCTAAACGGCGCTTTGTTTTGGGCAGGTTTATTACTACAGATTATCACAATGAACTCTAAGTAAAAGCTATACATAAGTACAAATTTTTGTACCTCATTCTTGTAAACTTCAAGAAGTGTTAGAATAGGATTCATTACAGAAACTCCTATTTCATAGATTGCCTTTTGTGTACAAGAATCTGAGGCACTAGCAGCTCCACGTAATCGCTCCAGTAAACAACACACCTATATATACACAAACACACACATAAACAATGAAATAGATAAAAACCATATTGAAAGTTTTTCTCTTCCAATGGTTGTCACTTACCACCATGATAGTCTCTGGCTGTTGAGAAACTTCCTTGAGATCATGTTTACCCGACAAATCTAGTAGATAAGCTGCCATATGATTCAAGAGATCTCTAACATACCTTCACGATATCATACAACGGTATCAGCATAACTTATAACAAATCATACACCAATGTACAAATCGATTGGAATCTTTGAAACAAGGGCAGAAGTTTTATTTGTTCTTATCTTCCTCTTTTACTGGAGAATGAGGTTCTCGATCATAGGGGATGGGGGAGGAAAATCTATGTGGATGACCACATGGAAAGATTACTTATGGTTCATGTAGCCGACCCCAATTATGGGATTATGGCTCTGATTGATTGATGTCAAAGATCACAATCCCTTGCTATCTTTCTGTTGTATACTTGAATGTTTTCAGTACTTTTAATGAAAATTGAAATAAAAAGGAGTCTTACTGATTTGATGTGACAGAGTTTCTCAATCCCGAAGCGGAAAGGACAAGAGTTCGTGCAAGGGACCGCTGCACATATAATGTGAACAATATAGTTAAAAAAAAATTCCCTTTCAAATCACAGAAACACATAGTGTCATAAACCCTAACTCTGGAAGTATAAAATATTTACTTGGTGTGGAGCAGTAAGTAAGAGCAAAGTCCTTTCATTAGCAAAGGATTTTGCTAAATTATGCCATGAATCCTGCAACGCAAACAAAAAAAAAAAAAGGAGCCTCAGGTTTATTTATGTAGTGTGTTGTCTGAACTAAACATTGCAAGACTTCAGGGAACAGAAAGCTATCAACAAGCGAGTCCTTTCACAATTCAAGGAGGAATTTTATGAGCCTTGTAGGACACTGCTCTTCAGATGTAAAATACCTAAGAAGTTGTTCAAGTGATACTACATTAATATTCACTATCCACTTTCAACTCATCAAGCACTAATATAAGAACAAACATATCAAACTTGATACCATTATGTTGGGTAGTCACTTAATGTCATACAGCACCAATGCACTTTGCACCAAAGAAGTACCATAAATAAAATAAGTAAATAAGTAATAAAAAAAAATTGTACTCTGTACACAAGGCTACTGCTATAGGCAGGTTTGGGGGAGGTCCATCTGCACGCAGCCTTACCCTTATTTACATAAAGAGGTTGTTTACCCATTGATCATCACACCAAGGCACGACCTTCAAAGAAATAGAAAGCACAGCTGTCTCATGCTTAAAAACTATTAGAGTATCTTGGTTTCAGTCTTACATCAGTACCATATCTCTGTCAATTCCCACAACCATAACATACTAACAAAAGAGACACCTTTTACTCATGAAAACATAATAAAAGAAGATGGTTCATTACTTACCAAAGATACAAGGTGGGTATTAATTTCTCGACGTCCAACTAGTCCACGAAATAGATGGCGACAAGTAAGCTCCTGAGAATAAAGTAAAATTAGATTTAAAACACCAATAAATAACATACAGCACTATAGCAGTAAGGAATAACATAGTATGAATATTAGTAAAGGAAAACAGATCCGATGAAAAGGTCCCACTATTAGTAAAGGAAATCAGATCCTCTCTCCTCTTCCATCAACCCTACTACCCCTTTTTCTATAAGATATAATACAAAGGAACAGAAACTTTTGCACAGAAGTAATTATCTGCTCAACTTCTTAAATGTAAGCTACACAAGATGCATGTTGCTATTTCCACTTCCATTAATAATTCCGCAGCAGATTAATAACCAAAGATTATCATAACTTCAAATTCATAAACTGTGCACAATTAGACTGCAATTATAGAAGTAATTCAATTTCTTTCACTCAAACAACTACAACTCCAGAGAAAAGTGGATCACCCAAAAATCAACAAGTAGCATTTGTTTCCAGATAACTAGCTGAATCATAGTCAATAGGTTTTCAAAGGGAATTCCATATATATAAAGAGAGTACCAGAACAGTAACACTTGAAGACGCCCACATATGCAATAAAAAATAAAACGATTGTACATAGGCTATCTTGTGTAATAATGAACAAGCTGCAGCTAACACTATCGTTAGCAAGCAGCAGCTTCCTTCAATACCTGCAAATTTTTCTCTCCGGGGTATGAAAGCAATGTTGTCATGGATATTCGAACAACAACATCAAGGACAGATTTTCCTCGATTATGCTCCCCAAAAAAGTCGAGCAGCACCTTCTTGGAATACTGAAGTGGCTGTGGATCATATCTATTATCATCTTTACCACTACCTTCAGGCGACAAAAGATATGTGCGAGACCACCGAGAAAGGAACCAAATAACTGCCTGCAAATAATTGCCAGCCACTAGTTAAGAAAACAATGGCATTCTATTGAACAGACATTACTTTCTCCAACTGAAAGCTGAGAGTGAAATAAAATAGCAGACAGCTGAGTACTGATGCATGTACAGATGTATTTATCATCTAAATTGGCCAACTCTGAGACATGTTCATTGTACAATCTCTGTCTGAGTCGTCTGACACAGGTACTTGAGTATGAGTAATGGAGTCATGCAGATCAAAGCATGCATGCATATATGAGTGTGCCAACATTTAATGTGTATGCTTGCATATGTTTGTAGTGTTTCAGAGATTACCAGCAAATTTTTGAATAAAACATACCGGTAATTCAGTACAAGCAGCATGCAAACAAATATGACGTAATAGCATGCAGTAAGTTAAGAAGGAAAGCCTATGAAATGAGGGGGGAAATCACAGAAACCTACCAGGATAGCATTAATAACCAACTTAATAAACCAACTCAAGCATCTTGCCACCCTACTAAAGAAAAGTTACTTTCCCCAATTGAAAGCTGTTCGTGAACAGCTAAGATCATCCCACAAGAAAATTTTCAGAGAAACTACTGTAGTTGCAGCTAATACACTCTAGCGCTCGGTATTTTAATATATCACTACATACGCAGAAAAAATTCATAGAAAGTCACAGAACAAGTAAAATGTGCCCATAATATATAATAAGGCACCATACAACACAACCCAATGATTCATGTCATAGTTGATGTTGAATCGCTGCTGCATATAAGTATCAAG
This sequence comes from Suaeda aralocaspica, assembly GCA_016808085.1. Taxonomy (NCBI): domain Eukaryota; kingdom Viridiplantae; phylum Streptophyta; class Magnoliopsida; order Caryophyllales; family Amaranthaceae; genus Suaeda; species Suaeda aralocaspica. Next base: position 1,408,028 of record PYUH01000009.1, read on the forward strand.
AGACACAGGCAAACAAGACCAGTTAATTAAACAAGTCAGATGATTATCCCCATATCTAAAAAAACCATGTAAATTATTTCTGTTTCTTGATAATGTTATTATTACGGATGGACTGATAAGTGAATAAAAGAAAACCACAACAGTACACTAAGCCAGTAAGGAAGGGGTGATGATTCAGGGGGAAATATGAAATGTACAACAATAAAGCTGTACCTCCATAAGACGAGGACTGAAAGTGGATGATCTGATTTCAGGATCAACACTCTGCTCAGCAAAATGCAATATGGAACTGCATCAAACAACAAAGTCAATAGGAATACATGACAAATATAGACAAACTTACTGTCAAAAACACATGACACATCAATTACATTATAAATTTAAACCAATGAAACAAGTCTCAAACCCTCAACGTTGCAACGAATTGCCAAAGATAACAAAACGAGTAGAATTCTACAGGCTTTGATCTTGTACAAGTGTATGCAGGCAGATCAGCCTACAAACAGTCCAGCCTGCTGGAAACAAGAGTAGCCAGTAAAAAAGAGAGGGAAATGAAGGCAAGGAAAATATCTCCAAACAACTTACAGTACATTTCCCAATAGGTTCTTACAAAGACCTTTGTGCTATACATAAAGTGTAACACCCCTAGGTCAGATATTGTCCTTTTTGGGCCTAGCCCGAAGGATTTTGATTTGGTTTGGAAAAGGCCCGCCCAAAAGGCCTCTACTAGTGTGAGGTATTAACCATCTCTATATAGAATGCTTGGTTCTTCTCAAATTCCAATGTGAGATGGAACACGAGTCCCCTGTCACCCACCCTAAAAAAGGAGCTTGCATCCTCAAACGCACACACGACAACGAAAAGGGCCTTAGCTGTAATACCATCCGTAACACCCCTAGGTGAACAGGAGCCCACTAATAAATATTGCTCTCTTTGGGCCTAATTGGCAAGGATTTAAATTGGTGTGGGGACGGCCCACCCAAAAGGCCTCTACTAGGTTAATGTATCAAGTATTCAACCATCCCTATATTGAAGGTTTTGTTCTCCTCAACTTCCAATGTGAGATGGAACACTAGATCCCAGTCACCCACCCTTGAAAGGGAGCCTGCGTCCTCAAAGGCACAACAGGAAACTAGAATGGGCCCTGGCTGTGACACCATCTGCAACACCCCTAAGTGAATATGAGCCCACTTGTAAATATTGTCCTATTTGGGCCTAAGCCGCAAGGATTTGATTTGGTGTGAGAGCGGCCGACCCAAAAGGCCTCTACTAGGTTGAGGTATCAACCATCTCTATATAGAAGGCTTTGTTCTCTACTAGTGTTCCATCCTACATTGGAAGTTGAGGAGAACAAAGCCTTCTATTAGTTCTATATAGAGATAGTTGATACCTCAACCTAGTAATGGCCTTTTGGGCGGGTCATTCCCACACCAAATCAAATCCTTACAGGCTAAGCCCAAAAAGGATAATATTTACTAGGGGTGTTACATAAAGACTAGAGGGAAATCTTTCCGTAACAAACTTCTGACAATTCTAACAGCATTACAGCCAATAATTGTTAACATTTCTCTTTCCACCTAATGACATAACCTCCATCCACCCAATTACTCACATAAACCCGTTACACTGAGCATAACTCCGTCAGTGAAATTGAAAGTCTTATGCTGGGTTGTTCTCAGCACACCCACCAGTGACAAACTGCCAAGCTCTACCCTAGAGCTATGTAAGATATAATTAAGAGGAAGTTTGTTGTTTATTGCCAAAACTATTGCAACGACAAATGATACTGAGGAGGAGGCTGTTTCTGGTGTTCTATGATCCCTCCCATAAAAGCAACTCCACAGATGTTTTTCTCCCACTTTCGTGTGAGTGTCTATAAATATAATTTACTGTTGCTACAGAAATGTAATTAAAACTACTGCTACAGTAACTTCAATGATGAAAGAAATAGTAAAGGAGATGACAACCACAAAAATCATGGAAGTCTTTGCAGGAATATATTAGCTGAAGCAATGATACAATATAGTTCCTTACACCTGGGTGTCGACCTACAAACTACCAAATCAGCCTTGACCAATCGCTGACCCTTGGAATTGAATAAACTTAATATATAGATGTTGGAACAAACAAATAAATGTTATCACCTGGAAAGTATGGCTACTGGATGCTTGTCACCTTCTCTAATATCCAAAAAGTGCATTTGTATAGCCTCTGGAACCTAAGCACAACAAAGTTTAATTATCAGCAGAAGCAAAAAAAGTATAAAGAGGGAAACAAATGAAATATTAAAAGCATGTCTAATTTTAGCAATTTAAGAATACTCACAATCACTTTAGCGATATATTAATGAAACAAATACCAACATAAACTCCAAATCTAGTGTGAAAAGGCAAAAGCTCATGGCAATTAGCAGTAAGGTGACAGTTATTGGCTTATAGCTGATTGGACTAGTTGTTTGCATTAGCTGGTAGTATAGAAGCCTTTGGTAACAACTGATAGTCTGATAGTTAATAACTATGTGCCTACGTGATCAAGTAGTTGACCAATAAAGATATTAATTGTCAATAAATTTTTGTCGAGGTCTTTTTTGTAGAGATTGTAATTATTGACATGGACTAAAGATACTGCGGTTTTCAAAAGGACACTATCCACTATTTGAAAGAAAAAAAAAATTAAAGGTTTTGACTTTTGACTAGTCAAACGTTTGATTTGGGTCCAACCCACTAACTTCCAAACACCATCTAAAGCAATTAAAATGCACCTATGTGCTGAAATACAACTCAAACTCATTAACTTGGTGTGAATAATCCATTTACTTTCTATCTCTCTCCTATTCACTTGTCCATTGTTGGGAAATGAAATATTGAGAAGATGTGACTTGACCACAAATTCAAGAAACATCAAAACTGTATTCGCTTTTCAATTTTCTGCTTAAAATTGACCATAATTAAGAATTGATAAGGATATAAGAGAAATATCAGAAAGACCAACACAAAGAGCATGAAACGGTTGGGACTAGGGAGCCTTAGTTACCTATCATTTTTTCTCACCTTCCCTCCTAACAAATAATTTTCNGATACTGAGGAGGAGGCTGTTTCTGGTGTTCTATGATCCCTCCCATAAAAGCAACTCCACAGATGTTTTTCTCCCACTTTCGTGTGAGTGTCTATAAATATAATTTACTGTTGCTACAGAAATGTAATTAAAACTACTGCTACAGTAACTTCAATGATGAAAGAAATAGTAAAGGAGATGACAACCACAAAAATCATGGAAGTCTTTGCAGGAATATATTAGCTGAAGCAATGATACAATATAGTTCCTTACACCTGGGTGTCGACCTACAAACTACCAAATCAGCCTTGACCAATCGCTGACCCTTGGAATTGAATAAACTTAATATATAGATGTTGGAACAAACAAATAAATGTTATCACCTGGAAAGTATGGCTACTGGATGCTTGTCACCTTCTCTAATATCCAAAAAGTGCATTTGTATAGCCTCTGGAACCTAAGCACAACAAAGTTTAATTATCAGCAGAAGCAAAAAAAGTATAAAGAGGGAAACAAATGAAATATTAAAAGCATGTCTAATTTTAGCAATTTAAGAATACTCACAATCACTTTAGCGATATATTAATGAAACAAATACCAACATAAACTCCAAATCTAGTGTGAAAAGGCAAAAGCTCATGGCAATTAGCAGTAAGGTGACAGTTATTGGCTTATAGCTGATTGGACTAGTTGTTTGCATTAGCTGGTAGTATAGAAGCCTTTGGTAACAACTGATAGTCTGATAGTTAATAACTATGTGCCTACGTGATCAAGTAGTTGACCAATAAAGATATTAATTGTCAATAAATTTTTGTCGAGGTCTTTTTTGTAGAGATTGTAATTATTGACATGGACTAAAGATACTGCGGTTTTCAAAAGGACACTATCCACTATTTGAAAGAAAAAAAAAATTAAAGGTTTTGACTTTTGACTAGTCAAACGTTTGATTTGGGTCCAACCCACTAACTTCCAAACACCATCTAAAGCAATTAAAATGCACCTATGTGCTGAAATACAACTCAAACTCATTAACTTGGTGTGAATAATCCATTTACTTTCTATCTCTCTCCTATTCACTTGTCCATTGTTGGGAAATGAAATATTGAGAAGATGTGACTTGACCACAAATTCAAGAAACATCAAAACTGTATTCGCTTTTCAATTTTCTGCTTAAAATTGACCATAATTAAGAATTGATAAGGATATAAGAGAAATATCAGAAAGACCAACACAAAGAGCATGAAACGGTTGGGACTAGGGAGCCTTAGTTACCTATCATTTTTTCTCACCTTCCCTCCTAACAAATAATTTTCTCTTTACTCCATCTTAGGTTCCCCAGACCCCCTCGTTTTTTTTTTTTTTTTTGTTTTTTTTTTGGAGAAAGGCCCCATCGTTACTCTTTAGTCTTTAGCTTATACAAGGGCACCAATTAAGTATCCAAAAAGAAATTCAGTGAAAGAATATGAAGAATTAATTTGCAGTACATAAAAGAACATACTGTAAATAGTTTACAGAAATTTACCAGAGGCGACTCCCCTTCTCCCTCATCGGCAAGAACATGTCCAGTTATTAGTAATAGTGAGTATAGTTCTTCCAATATTGCAGTTGGATCAGATCTGCCTTTGGCCTGAAGAAGCATTAGGATAAAATTTCAGGTAGCAGGATTGGGAACCACAAGTAGTACACAATGAAAGGAAAATCTAACACTTCCCAAGGTCAAAAAATAAAAAAAATAATGTATTCTACCTGCTTTCTTCAACATATTAACTACTAAGTAATTATCAGCAAGGTTGAAGACTAAATTACTCCAGTTTTCACATTAGTCTTCATACAGAAACACAAGGGTAGTGGCATAAATCAATTACTAGTTTTTTCCGCAGATCTGATAGATTATTGAATAAGTTTACTGGTAACAAAGATACGTAGACCATAGAGAAAAGAACTAAAGTACAATCCGATTGCATAATAAAGACGCTGCAAATACTAGACTAAGCCTATCATTACAAAACAGGAAAAGGAACCAATAAGTGCGGATATAGATTATAGCCAATGTACAGCAATATAAATTACCTGCTGTAGCTGTGCAATGCGTTCCAAAAAGACTTTTGTAAGAAAAGGAACTGAGTACTCAATTGATGCTCTCGCAATAAGACCATAAGAACTCAGTCTTTCATCCATTCCTGTATGAAATGTTAACCAGAAACTGTGAAGATGACAGAAAGAAGGAATCAAATCCCAGGGAAGAAAAATTAGAATCAATGTAGAGTTTTTAAAAGCTTATCCACAAATACCAAAAATTGTAGCTTGCAGGTAGTCATTGTCATCATCATTGTATGCTGTTGCAGATGCAGCTACATCAAAAAAGATAGGCATTAAACATAACAAAAATGAAGAAGACGCCACTACAAAGGTTGAAGACAAATTCATGACTCCCCAGACAGCAAACTAACTTTTCAATTCAGATTCCACAATCAGTGCAAACAGAGAGGCTGCAGCATTTACTCCTTCTACTGGAAGAGATGGATTCCCGTTACTACTCTCAGAAGGCTGCAAAGGCAAGAAAAACAAACTATGCAGTCAACAGAATGCAAAACAGTGAAAGCAATGATTAACTAGGAAATTGAGTGGTACTCTGAAAACATGCATATATGAACTAGAAAAAATAAATTCAGAGTTGGAAGTAAACAAACATACTTACAACAGAGAAGACATTAAATGCAACTTTTTCTGAAAATAATTTAAACCATTATTCAGAAAACAAAACCCATGACCTCCTATTTCATGATTACCCTAATATCTATTAAAAATGAAAAGATAAAGAAAAAGCAAAGGAAAGAAAAAAATTTCACAGGCACTTGAGATACTCCACCTCCCCTACCTCTCTCAAACTCTCTCAACCTCTATCTCTCTCCCAATTTTTTTTATCAGTGTGTATCAAGGTGGTTATAGTTTAGCAGATTGTTTGAATACAACGAAATGAAGGAAGGGGGACAAGCTCCAAAATTGGACCCGTTTTCCATCCTCCTCTTACAAACAAAATCCCTCCAAAATTGGAGAGATTTGGAAAGAAAATGGAGCACCCTTTCCTTTTTCTCCCCCCTTCCTTTCCCTTCAAAGTTGTTATCCAAACATAGTGCAGAAGAGTTTAAAGGTTGCCTTGGTGTTTACTGGTGAGGTGACATTACACAGAGTTGGTAGTGTTTGTGGTTGTAGCTTTGGATGATGATAGTAAAAATGAGAAGCGTTGAAGTGTTTGGGGAATTCAAGTCCCTAAAGGATGGAAAGAAATTTGATTAAGCAGTGATGATCAAACAATCAATCAAAGCCTTAATCCCATAATTGGGGTCGGCTACATGAACCAAAATTTTAATCATTCCACATAGATTTCCCTCCTCCATCCCCTGCGATCGAGAACCTCGATTGAGAGTAAGTGAAACAATCCATTACACATGATTGATTACACTCACTATCATACTTATGAATAGCTAAGTCTTAAGATTTATATCCCACTAAACTTGACTGGCCCTAACAGCAAATATGGTAGATTGATGATTGCTACTATAGCCTATATAAAGAGTGAAAATAACTCTAGGAAAATAGAACATTCAAAAATAACCAAAGCAACAATGTCTCTTTAAGGGAAAAGCTCCAAAATTATAGGAGGGCAATAAAGCTACAAGAGCCTTTGGAGTGACTAACCAAGTTACAGGATACGGTATACAATGTGTGATAAAAGCTTTAAAAGCAATTGGAAGATCCCATGAGAAACAAGAAGAAAAAAAATGTCAAACTGTATCCCAAGAGTCCCTTAAATATTAAATCAATATCATGCGTTCATCCAGAGAGGTAAATCAAGTCTCCCTCGGGCACATGTACCCCTATTTATCAATTAACTCTTCTAGTCTTATTCATAAAGTGAGAGTTCGATTGATTCAAGTATATAACCTAGCTTCTCACCATATTAAGTGGAAGAGAGGATCCACAACAAGAAAGATAAAGATTTATACCGCCAGAACAGCTATCCATGTATCTAACAAGATATCACGTGCAACCCAACTCCACGTCTCCTCATCAGTGTCATTCGCCATGAGTGCCCTAACAGCTTCACTCATCAAGCTAGATAACAGGGCTATTGTTCCAAAAGGGCTGCAAATTGTGCACAAGAAAAACATTATAATTCAATGATTAAAATTACTCTCCTGGCAACAATTGCGTACAATTTAAGCCACTAACCATATGGACTTCAAGAGTTGGTCAAACATAAACGGAGAAGTTACAGTTGCTACAGCCAATAACGCTCGGCAACCATCAAGCAACTCACTAAACAAAAACATCATAGTCAGAGATTAAAATGGTGCTAAAAAAAAAGTGGTCCCCCAACCTCAAATGTCAAAGAAAACAACAGCCCAATATGTAAAAGACAAAGGAAAACAAGGAGTGTACAAATAGTGTGTCCTTTAGACCTTTCACTTTTCCCAGACTCAATGTCTCTTGAAACAACATCTGGGGGATGAACCCATTGTATGATACCAGACAATAATTGCACCAGGTGGTGTTCTTGCATTTGAACATTATCTGCACCCCCAACAAAAAGGTGAAAGCAACAATTTAGCAATCCCTGATAAGTTACAATGGATGCTTAAGGAACAAAGTCATGAAATAAGTAGCAAATATAAAGTAAAAGGTGCTTTAGAGAATGTAGAATTTCTAGCAGTGATTTAAAGGAAAAAATGCTGGAGCAAAAGGAGCACATATTTCATGATAGGGCTAGTTAAGTTGGAGCCTTAGTTTTAAAAGGTGAGAGGCGGACCAAGGCGCAGAAGGGCTGTGTGCCTTGCACCTCAAAAAATTTTTTTTTTTAATCCCAGAAAACCCTGGAGGTGCGCCTCACGTAGTCACAGCTGCACCTTAGTGCACCTAGGTGCGCCTTTCAGGTCAAGATGCACCTCTGCATTCTGAAGCCCCAAAACTGGTGCCTTGGTGTGCCTAGGCGAGCACTTTTAAAAGTAAGGTTAGAGCCTCGCGGGACAGTTGCTGCAATTAGATTATTGTTAGTCATTTGAGTTAGATGATTCTCCCAATTACGTGCCTTCAAGAGCCCTGGAGCATGACTGGCATGCGTTCATGCAATTTTGCTATCTTTGTAGAAGCCTAGCCTTCTTGTTCTTTAGTTTTGGCCATATGATATGGTATGTCTCTCAAAAAAGTTGTATCTAAAAAAAAAACGTACCCACAATGTAGAATCATTCTTTGGTGATCAAAAACAATTTTCCATCAAAGAGTATGGAATACTTCAATTAAATGTCAATGTCACTTATGCATTGGACTACTGGAGAGTCCGAGAGCTTCTAAATAATATTAGGCATAACTATCTTAATGTTAAGGCCAAAACAAGTAATATCAAAGAGCACTACTTGGATGCTACAACAGATGCATGCAACAAAATGATAAGAGGGCAGAACTCTTGACTGCAGGTTCACGCAAAGGAGGGTTAAAGAATAAGTTGATTAACAAGGTGACGAAACACACTAATTTTAAGCTATCAGATAGTGATCACAATTTGCATCAATAAGATACATAGAACACAATGGCTACAATCCTGCTATCAACTTTTAAAAAGCTTCCACATCAACCAAATGAGAAATCTACCTGCTGGAAATACATTTCCAGTCAAAGAACATAACCGAACAATGAGTTTCCTAGCAGAAATTGCTATTGGACAATCAATCCAGTAGACTTTGAGAGGGAACTTATGTCTCAATGCTCCATACAGGTTCAAGACCCAGCCAACATGCCCACTTGAAAGTAAAACCTTCTGCCATGAAGAACCAGGCTACCGGAAAAGGAAAAAAAAACACAGCAAAGACAATGAGAAAGGGGCTCAGTTACAGCCATCAGCGAAACATATTCTTCTCATTTGAGACTCTGACACATAAAAGAATGAGGGCCATACAGAACCCTAGTGATTAGTGAACATCTGTTGTAAAATATTGATAATGGATAGAAAAGAAACACAAAACAACAGAAAGAACAAAATGACAGTAAGAACTAAGAAGCATCAAAAACTCTAGTCCAAATCTGGTTTAAGTTGAGGACAATGAAATCAAAACGGAATAAAGTAATGTATCGACCTATACACCAAATCACCACCAAACAAGATGCAGAAGAGAACAGTATCCAAATGCTTGCAAAAAAAGGAACACATAAATTTACTGGCACTATAACATCATGTGATAGATAAATTAGGGAAAAAGTAACAAAAGCATTAAGAAGGTTGACAACTCCACAACAAAAGCAGATGGTAGGCAGAATGCTCATACTGATGTTTCAGTTATGAATTGTGAGCAAATGCACAAAACAAAGCAAAAAATGATAATTTTCTTCAGTAAACAATACACTTTATGAGGAAAAGAATCATTACCTGCACCAAAATGCATTCAGAAGACCTTCTAGAATCGGCAGCATCATGTGCTGCTTTTGCAGAAAAGGCGTCTACATTTGCTTTCACACGATCACCAGAGCTGTAACGGAAATCCCAGTTCAAAATCTGAAGCATTAGATGTATGCTAATCATGCAAACTCTAGCTTCAGGAACCTCAGAATCAGATTTCACAATTCTGTCTGCGACACCTACGGCTGCTCCCTGTGCCCAACTGTAGAACGCCTATTTATAAGAAAATACATATTAGAATTTAGCATGCCATCGAAGGAATATATAGCTTTGGTATATAATGAGTGCACACTGCACACAATCTACCACACGAGATCTAATAAGAAGGATAACAAGGACTATTGCCCATGAATCAAATAGATCTACATCTATGGAAAAGCAAATGGTTCAGCTAAAATTGAAAACCTCAAAAAGAAAGACAATGTATGGTACGGAGTACATAACCACTATCCAACAGAAAAGGCTATCCCTAATGGCTAACTTCGATCTCCCTTAGTCGAAAATAGCATAAAGTTCAAACTTCAAATTACCTGTACTAGCCCAAGAACCTGACAAGGGAAACTACCTTCGATAAATACTATAATACATCTACCAAAGGGCTTAATCCAAAGTTCCAAATAGATTACCATGAGTAACTTGCCTCTAAAAAGTTCAGTCAAAACTTCTCAAAAAAAGTTTGGACTTATCAGAACACTGTTCCATTCCTCATTCTACTGCCAGATTTTAATAGCACAAAGTTTTCAGCATCAGCTGCTACAAATCTACCATTCTAATTGCCAAAGTCCAACCTAAAAAAAATTGACATTGATAAGAACCATTTTAGAGTGGCTGAATTAGAGATACAGTTTTAATAAAAAAAAATCATGTTGTCTGAACCTCAATCATCATATTGTCATATATATATATAAATAAATAAATCATCATATTGTCTCATTGGTTCATGCTCATGGATGTGACAAATAAAAAAAATAATGCTGTCTGTCTTGTCTGAACCTCAATCCTCTACACCAAGCAGCACAAAAATTTGACACATAATTTTAAGCGCAAGTGTCCATGCATAGTATCATGTAAGAGTTTGTTAGATTTGTTATACATGTGCTTTCGAAAAATCAATTTCAAAGAATTTGGGACATTTAAGAGCATTGTAGACAATGAAAAAAAAAAAGGAAATGGCTACAAAAGGAGAGAGTATACAACTAGTAACACTATTCTCTCAGTCATTGGCTCTCAAACAAATGCGATAAAGGCCATGACTCACACAAATATTTTAAGGATTCTTTTCATGTGATCCTATTACATATATATGGATGTCTTATGGATCACACTTGCATGTGTATGCATGATCATGCACATGTTGGCGTGTGTGTAAAAAAAAAGGACATAAATAGAATGAAAACAACCTGCAGGTAGTCAAGCTCGAGAGACATCCTGCACTGTTCATGAAACTCTCTAGGAAGACCCATGGCAGTTGAAGTTTCTGGAGAGAATTCCGATATCTAAAATTTAACAATTTCATGTTAGACATCTATAGTTCTTCAGTTCCAAAAGGAGGCCAAGGCACACATAATAAAATGCATGACACAATTAGTAGAAAAGCAGAATTACCAGAGACTCAAGGAATGTTATACCAGTAGATTGCACGTCCACACCATGACAGCCGGAAATTGCTTGTTTTACCTGCAGATATAGATACATATATAGCAGTTTCGCATGGTTAAGATAAAGCAACTGGCAAGCAGCAGAGCACATATAGAAAGGAGCAACAGAGACTACTGACGAGTGACGACAAATCGTTTGGGCCTGCGGTCCTTTTACATTAAGCTAAGACCAAAAAAAAAGTGGCACCAGTAAAACAGGCACCCTTGACTCCTTGAGGTTCAAAAAAAAAATCCAATTGATTCAATAACGCCAATTAGAGCTGGTTATTGGGCATGTTGGATCACGGTTGATGTGGGTCAATTGCGGGTTCGGTTTTGAGTGTGTCACACTAAAGAGGTCGGTTCCAGGTCGGGTCATTACGGGTCAGTAGAAGGTCGCTAATGGGTGGGTCAATAAATATACAAGAGAATTAAAAAAATAAGTGAGCCATTAGTGAGAAAATATGCGTAAGAGTCTATCTATATAATTATTTTTGTCAAAGCTTCATTTTTGAAAAAGTTATTGGGCTATTACTTTGACTCGATAACGACCCTGATCATTCTATGTCCTTAATCTCACAGGTACCCTTAAGGTATGGTGAATGGGTTAACACGTATGGTGATCAAGGGGTCAAGTTAACCCCTTGATCACCATACGTGTTAACCTCAGGGGTACCTGTGAGATTATATCTACACGTATGGTGAATGGGTCCTTAACTAACCCCTTGAATATGAAAATGAATGGGGTACCCTTAAGGTAATCAATATTAGCCATAATGCCCTTAATAATGAAGAGAAGTAAAAAACAAATGAGGGACACTTTCGGCAATTTAAAAACCAAAAAGGGCAATTTGGCTATTTCACTAAATTTCAGGGGTACGTAAGGAAATTAATATATAATCATGATGAAGTCTTGAATCTTGTTTTATACATCCTAGCCTAGCCAAATCAGCTTTCCATCAATCCATTCAAAATACATCCATGTAAATTAAGTAGAATGAAGTGATCTTTTAAACGTATCAGTTTGAATTATACTTTTTTAGTTTTCAAAAGGCGCGTTCCCAGAATCCCAATCGTCGGTGTGAGATCTTTAAAAATATATATATAAATAAAAATAAAAAAAATTAGCATAAGTATTAAATCTAGTATTCATACCCCCATCTCTAAACTCAAAGATCTAATGCCAATAAAGAAATACATAAATGCAATAGATTTAGTGCAAATTCATAACTAATTAACTATTACTCCCTCCTTCCCTAATTGTTTGCTCCAATTGCTTTTTAGAAGCCAAACTTTTAAATATTGGCCATAACATCTCATTGACGTACAAGGAAAAATATCATCATATGAGATCTCATTAGTTTCCTCCTTATTTGTAGTTTAAAAAAATGTTTTTAATATACTATAACATAACTAGAGATATTTATGATCAAGAAGACATCTTGGAGACCGCAAAAAAGTAGATAGAGCAAACAGTTACAGACGGAGGGAATAATAAGCTCATTCGTATCAAACACTAGGATCAACTCATCAACCCACATTGAAAACCCAACTCCGTTCATCAACCACGCTGAAATTCATTTTAGAATGAACCTATTATTTGTTGCATAGCATGTTCGTTATCCAAAAACCTTGCACTGACAAAGGCAGAAAACATTTCCATTGCAATTCGATACACTTTTGTTGGTTATTGCTACCTCTAGTTAGCTTTTGGGAGAATTTTTAGCCAAATTTGATGTCATAATTTAATTTCCTGAAATCAGGTGGATGTTTTGGGCCCAATTTGTGCTTTTAAAGTTTAAAATCTTAAATAATTCCATCAAAAACTACCAAAAGATATCAATAATAGGGTGGCAAGCTTGATCTATTTGAATGGAAAGGGTTCTCAAAGTTCTGGCCTTTTCCCAACTCCGATCTATAACCCAAAATAATGATCAATTAAATGTGGATATAGATCATAAGATCAAAACACAGGACGATTGAAAAAGGAAAGTACATGAATTCTATGTTACCAATAGTGTTACCTAGTTCCCTAAACTGCCTGCAAACCGCAAACTATGATGAGCAGATTATGGTCGATTTGATTTATTTTTGTCCCATTTTAGGCTAATTGCGAATAAAAAAAGCAAACTAATGCACCATAGGTAGAAGGGAATATATTGTATAAATATTAGGTCAGCACCAATATATGGTAAAAGATATATTTGACAATGTATACGTGGCTAAGTTATATATGGCAGTATGGCTGTATGGATATACAGAAAACGAAAAAAATGAGTGAGGTCATTAGCAAAAAGGTAGGGTTACTTAGATAAAATGAGGGAAATCATCTAACATGGTTAGGTCATGTAAGACGAGGAACGAGTAATGCACCGCAAAGGATGTTTGAAAAACGGCAAAAGGGTTTAAGAAGGTTAAAGCATACTTGGATGAGGTTGTTAGTGATATATTGTTAGAATTTGCCGTTAAAAAGGAAAAATTGAAGCTAATTTTTGCAATTCTTCATACTGATTCACCATTCATCTACTAACTAATACTAAACTAGGTCTAGCTGATATCATTCTCTCAGAATGTACACATGTTGAATTGTTATAAACAATTTACAGCCTTTTTGCATATGACATCACCTTTTTATATACTGCAGAAGTGCAGAGTAGTTTTTTTATTATTGCTTTATTAGTCATTTCAACTAGCATAGACTTTTGACTATTAAATTTCCCGAAAATTATTGATTACTTCCCTACCAAGCCGTTAAATAGCTGTGGTACTATTCTTTGCCTCTAAATTTGTCCCGAAAGCTATTATACCAATCATCTCTCTCCCTCATTTTAGTTCAACACTTCCAATCGTTTTAAAGCATTTGACTTACAATCAGAATTAACTATAAGACTAATAAAAAAAAAATTACTTCAGGTTAATTTATAATAATCTTTTGCATATTATGTTTAAAAATTAATATATTTTCAAAAGAAATAATTGTTTCATTTAAAAAAAAAAAGCAAAATGGTTATCTTATTCTTATGTAACAATAAAAATTGATAACATAAAATTAATACAACCATGAGCCATACAGGCACAATCTAGTGCCTAGCACTCTAGCCACACCCAAATTGTTTAGAAACATAGGCTGTGATTTTGTTGTTATTGTCATTATACAATGTTAGTCAAGTTCACATTTGTGCCATTTCTCTGTTTTGCATGTCTTCCTGTATCCCTCTAGGAAGGGAGAACATACTTCTGTCGCATAAACTTAAGGAATTTAAATAGAAGGATATTTAGACTGAATCAAAGATCAAACAAAATTCTTAATACAAACCACTTCTTATTTACCCAAATAAACATATATTTCGGCTGATCTGGACATGCGGATCTTCTGAGTATTAATAGCAAAACAGAAAGAGAAGAGGGTGAAAGCAAATGTACTGATTCACAGGACTGAACTTCAAAGCATAAAAGATATTTTTGCAGTTCTTTTCAAAAGTAGATGACCTTGACCATCACTATTACTGGGGCATAGACTATCAAATGCTTTTATAAATTGTAAACATACAAATTCCTGGCAACATAAAACAGAAGTGTTATCTCCCAGAAGGAACAATTTTATACCTGAAATAGAAATGCCTCTCTTTCTGAAGCTTCAAACTCTAACCTGCATACAGATCATCTTTTTAATAATCCAAGGCCATATTTTTCAATTTTAACTTATTACTATTACCCACAAAATTAAATAAGATCAACTCTTCAGGAAAAAAAAAGTTAGATCACAAAAAATTGGGAGTAATATTGAGTAGATGACAAAAATATAGGGTACAATAGGTAAAACAAAGGTAAATATAACAACACATAAAAGACACTCATTTAAGGAAAATTTAGCAGCTAAAAAGATTGAGGAAGGCATATGATTTATCAGATAATAAAATAGGTATAGTATTTTTTTATGCAGGCAGATCGACTGAGTGAATTGCAAAAGAATAAAGTCCTTCACCATCTGACCAACCAAATTGGTTTCTAACTATCAAACCACATAACAAAAATGCATAAAGACAGGATAGTTATGTAATAGAGGACTAGCATTGGATATTTGACATGCATGATATGGTAATAGAAGATAATCATAAAGAATATAGATGGCATAAAATAAACAAAACCAGATTATTTAAGGTTATGAAACCATAAGCTTACCAGCCGCGTTTCAATAATTGAGCAGCCACAGAAGAAACTTTCACCAGAACATATCCATCAGGTAAACTTGCATGTTGCATAACGAAGCACAAACAGAAACTGAAAGAGGAAAGAATGGTTAAACAGAACAAAGAACACCTTGTTCATCTGAAAGAGATAAATCAAGGTTTAAAAAAGCTTTCATGCATCAGGAAAGAAGAAGAAACAATAAGCCAAAGATTTATATGGCCAGCTTCGATCTATTGTTTCTTCATATTATAAGATCAGCAACATACCATGCTGTTAGTTATATTTAGTAAACAGTAAACCATAATGTTTGAAAGTTTAAACTCAAAGATGCATCGATGCAGGAAGAGAATTGCGCTCGCTACAAACCCATAATTTCAGACAAGTCAAACTTAACAACCATACAAAGCTTATAAAAAGTTACAGCAGTTTCCCTATCCTGGTGGTATTTACAAAAGGCTTAATGCAGCTCCAATACAGTATTGCATACTATTACTTTCAAAAGTCAAATTCATCAAATTGCAAGTTAAGAAAAGACATCCCACCTAATCAAACTTCTCTTATCCACAGATGTGAGGATTCCCCATTCTCTAAGAGCTGCATCTCTAATTGCAGTAGCAGCCAGAAATCTTGCATTTGCTACTTGAGTATTTTCTGAAATAAGGAAAAAAAAAATTTATGTTTAAAATTTAGTCAAAAAAGTAAATTGAGAAATTCAACCCCAAAAATATTGGTTGCTACCAAAGGATAACCCAATGTTACCTTGTACACAATTTTATACAATATGGAGCATGAAAAAATTGGCAGTAGGCTATTTTTAGTAAACAGTGAAATTGCTACGAATATATAACTTCAATATTTTACACAACTCCCATAAGTGGGAGTATGTCCTTGTATTAGGAAAAAAAATATTACTACTATAAAGAGTTTAAAATTTAATAAACTTTGACAACATGTTCCCTTTCATTACAAGTTGTTCTATTCTTATAACAACATTTGTTGTTCAGTTATCTTACAGGTAGTTTTATTCATTTCTCTACATACATGTTCTACTTTTTTTACAAGCACATCTTTTTTTACAACAAATCATCCCAAAAATTATACAGATCTATAAATCTGGCTAGCTTGAGCCACCTATTGCAAGTAGATGTAGAACATTTCCACAAACCTACCATATGTACATACAGCCATACCCCTTCTACGGTTATACCCACACCAGAACAGCTGAACCTAATTTACTGAATACTTCTCAAGCATGCCTCCCCTATGAAAGGTGAAGCATGATGCCACAAGAACAAAGCTCTTCCGCCGTATATAAGGTTTAGGTAAAGTCAGGGTAACACAGAGTACATGAAGTGCCACTTAGCACTAGGAGAAGGCAAAGCAAGGATTGGGAGAAAACAAGGGTACAAGTTCCTACAGATAGGAGTGGATTGAGGAGAAACATGATTGTGGAAGATCACATGAGATAACTTGTTGGTTTATAACAATAAATATTTGAATTTAAGGATTTAAAAACTTGTTATTGCCGTAGTGTGCTTCATCCTTTTTCTTATGGCAACATTTAGACCTTTGCGTTATTTACAAACATGAATATAACCATAATTTATAATTCATACTACAGGGAAAACAAAAGCGGGAAAAGAAAAGAAAAGAAGAAAAGAAAACATCATTTGGGATCTTATTTTATTATCTCAATGTTTTTTTTTGACATATCTACTCTATATCCATGACTAATGATATTCATGGACAAAGATGTACCAACTGCTGCAGTTACAAAACAACGAGAAAGTATACTCGTGATTTTATTTGGGGGGTGGGGTTGGGGGCTGTGTTGGAATTGGGTTAAGACCCCTGGTCAAATAAATTCAGCATTGCATGTACATTAATAAGAAGGCAGGCTCATTGGAAAGATAAAACATATGGCAATTGTAGAGAGGATATGTGGCCCTTAAAACAACCACATGCTTAAGAGAGAAAATTCTAGAGATACCACAAAGCAGGTAAGCAACATCAGTAACGTGTTTCTTCAAAGCTCCGTTATGAGTGATGAATTAATGTATGTAGCTTTTGTGAGGCTCATGCATATAGATTGGAGACTTTAACTCTATTTTCTTGATCTATGATGACCCAAAAACAACATCAACAAAAGATTGCAACCTACTTTTGTTTATAGATAATTATTTGCTATATTAGCTAAAACAGTTATAGAAAAAATCTGAAGCAATTATATACAGTAGACATACTCCATCATAAGGCAGCAAATATATGTTGGGTAATGAATCTGATGGGATAAGGCAAGATACAAAGTAAAAAAGAAAAACAAATAATGCTCACCAAGAATGAATTTACAAGCCTGATATGGCTGAGGAGATTTACTGAGTGACAAGATAGTAGCCTCAGCAGCAGCAGGATTTGCATGCATCTGACAGAGACAGGGAGAGAAAAGATTATCAAAAATCCTACTTATGTATTGAAGTAGCACAAGAGGAAAGAATAGATAACATATTATAACATTTGAGGCAAGTATATCCTCGATTCAATTAAACTGTGGTACTCAAGGTATTGCATCCACCAAGGGAAAGAGAAGGAAGGTAAAGTTGCATGAACCATAAAAAGTCAAGCTAGCTTAGAATGACAGAAGGGCAGACAATCAGATCGCATTTAAGTCAAGGATTATTCTTGCTTTCATTCTCACGTTGGGGATAAGAGAGACAAGATTTAGCTGGTAAGGATGAAATTGACCAAGGAGGAAGGCATTGTGGGAGGATATTACAAATGAAGAGTGTCAACCAATTCATACACTTGTAAGGACATTTCAAGAATTAACTCTATAAGCAAGTCCCCATAAAGAGGCTACATAAGAAAGACATCATGCATACCTTCAATTTTTCATGGGAAGCAATGGGAACACCACATAATCAAGCAAGGAAAAGAGAATTCAAAACAGCAAAAGTTGCTAAAAAGTATGAACTCCAAGCTTCTAAGTTGGTTTCTAGACAAAAATGAGACACAAATTCTAAACAGAATAACATTTTCAATTAGGCAGTGATTCACGATGGCCATTTTTAAACAAAACTACCAGTTACAACTTACAACATCACTGGAAAGACATGACAGATTGTTGATGCTCATTGACAAAGAAGACATCCACTTTGATCGTAAAAGT
This sequence comes from Suaeda aralocaspica, assembly GCA_016808085.1. Classification (NCBI taxonomy): domain Eukaryota; kingdom Viridiplantae; phylum Streptophyta; class Magnoliopsida; order Caryophyllales; family Amaranthaceae; genus Suaeda; species Suaeda aralocaspica. Next base: position 1,426,527 of record PYUH01000009.1, read on the forward strand.
TGAAAGGTCTCTTAATAGGCATCTACGTTACCTCTTAATAGGCATCTATGCTACCTCAGACACCCTCATATACCTCAAAAATTGTGTGTCATATCGTAACGTGCCGGATACAACACTCTACTTGGACTGTATCTTAAACTAAAAACTTGACTTTTTTTCTACAAAATGGCCGAGTCCGACACTTGGATGCGCGTATCAGAGTAAAAACTTAATCCGCGTATGAATAACATAGGTTGGCATTAAATGCTCATTAACAAAAAAAGGTCACAAATCCTTCAACGGCATTTTTCATCCGTAGATGAAAATAAATCAATCGCCACACATTGAACTACTCCATAGTAAACTATAACCCTTTTTCTTCTTTGCAGCATAATAGGGAAGCTTAATAGGGCATCACCTACTTTCTTCTCAGATAACATCTACATCTCACTTCACCTTTTCGCAATTATAGGGTAAGTGCTAAAGAGCCTCTCTAAAAAAAAGTACAGAAACGGCTGCATTTTAGCCAACTATCCTTCTCAAAGCAAGAACAACACACAAGCACCAGGCACCTACCAACGCTATGCTAAAGCAAGCTAATTCAACCAAGAGCATTTCCAACTCCATTTAATTTACGATTATAGAAAAGAAATTAGTAAGCCCACCTAATGGACAAATAAACAATCCAAATGAAATCTAAACATCATCAACACTATCTTACCGAAAACCGAGCAAAATTTTCCTGACATCCAACAAGTTCATAGCAAATGCCAACTTAGGCCAGCAACCAAGTATAAACCACCTAAAATTCTATGCAATTTCATATATTTAACCTTCAAACCAAAATGAAAGAATTTCTCCATAGCAATTGCACATTTGCACTTGCACTTCGTCCATATTAAGCTGCTAATAATAATGAATTTCTCAAATTATTTTTATAATGTATACATTAACGATAAATTTTCGTCGAAAAACAATTTAACAACAATTCTCATAACAGTCATAAAGTATTGAAACTCCATACATTTATATGCAAAAATTAAGCTTGAAAACAATTTAAATGGTGATGTTTTTAATTGTTCATCAAATTACAGTAAATTAAATGATGAATATTTATATATATGGAACCCTAAAAAAGGGAAAATACCTGAATAGAATTGCAAGCAAGTTCAATACTTTGCATGATTGATTGAAGGCGACCCAAATCATTGGCATCTTCTCCTTGCATTTTGCGGAGAAATTAACGATTCTAACAAATTGAAAAAAGAAAAAAAAAAAAAAGGAAATTGAACAAATGAATTAATTTTTCGACGGAAAATATGGAAGAAGAAGAAAATGTGAAGAAGAATTGATCGCAGGATTTTTGGAAGGAAGAAGAGAGACTGCGAGGTTATATAATGGGTTTGTTTTATGAGAGAGAAAGTGAGAAACTAAACGAAACATGAATCCTTGTTCAAGGTCGATACGGGTTCGAACCCGCTTTGGGTTGGGTTGGGTTGGGTTGGCTAGGGTGAGTTGAGAACATGAGAAAGGTACGAGTATTTTAATTTGAGGTGCGATCAAATACCTCAAAATTATCATACGGTATTTGTTTTATAAGCTAATCAATGTATTATAAATTGTATTAGTGTTTCTTATAAATTGTATTAGTGTTTCTTATTTGTTTTATCAATGTGAGTTTGATACTTTGATAAGTGAAAGTTGTTATAAAAAAGGTAAGACGGTGATGAATGTCCGGAAAAGCACAATTTATTTCACAACACAATAAGATAAATAAATGCCAGCATCATTTACTACGAGTAAATATAATGTCAATACCTCCATAATTCCCATGTGTCCATAGCACATTTTGCACAATTATTTAAATAAAACCAAATATTAACACCTGTAATTTTTGAAAAAGAAAAAGGTTCAAAGAATATATCCTTTAGCTATCTAGTTTCAGTACCTTTTATACAAAAAATCTATATTAAATTTTAACCTACGTAAATCTTTCTTTTCACTAATTGCTCTTCTTACAGCGACGAAAACTGTAATTTCACATAACCAGATAACAAAACTTTGTTCTTATTTCCATATTTCACAACAAATACATTCTTAAAATTGGAAAAATAAGAAAAAGAATTAAAATCACATTTATATCTACTCATTTGTAAATTGAGGGGTTAAAAAAATTGAAAATGTGTCGATAATGTGCTAAAAGTAAAGTTGAAGAACATTTAGGATTGTAGGGAGGATTTTTGTTTTTTAATAGGATTTTTTTCATTTTTTAAAAATTTAATGCAATTATATTAACAATGAAAAACCTACGTATTATTTCAACTACTATATATTAAAACGCAAGGCGAAAAATTGCATTTAATGAGAATTGAACTCATAACCTTTGACATGTGAGACACATTATTTACCAATTAAGCTATATGTCATTATTGTCTATTTTTCCACAACAAAACTATTATAACATGTATATCATAAAAAGTAATACCTCACTACAATTAATAATTCATTTTCTACGTTGATAAATAAAATATGTGAAAAATTGGATAATAATTTAATGTTCATTTTATCTCTTCGTCAATATCACAATTGATCTTTTATTTGGACCCATTAAATTTCTTTTGAAATCATGTGTTCAACAGTTCAAATGTAAAATCTATATTTTATTTCTTTATCAATAAATATATTAAACTCATATTATATTCGCAATATTTTGAAACATTTATATTGCAATTATAAAATATTTCATGGTTATCTACTGTAAATATCTTATAATAATACACCTATTTGTTCACTTAACATTTCAGTTTGTTACAAAATAAAATTAAATTAATATATAATTACAATATTTTATATTTTGATGAAAAGGGCAAAACAAAAGAAAAAAATCTTAAAATGAAAATTTTATCAAATAATTCGGGGCAACGCCCGGGAACTAAAACTAGTTTAATATTATAAAAGATCTAATTTAAATTAATAAGAGACCTTTTTTTTATAGAATTATGAAAGAAACTTATCATTAGGTTACAATATTTTGTTGAGTAAATTAACAAAAAGAATAGTAATCTACTTTATAATAATTTATATCTTACTACTCGTATATACTCTAAAAAAAATTACTCATAGAATATATTATTTAATAATTTATAATTAATTTTTAAAAATACAAAGAATATACAAGTCTAATTTTTAACAATTATTAAAATATAAAAATATATGTTGTTAATAATAGCAATTATGGTCAAACCATGAAATTGGATCGTCCACTCCAATCTTCATTTCAAGCAGTTTCCGGAATCATGAAAATTATTCTCACTTATCGAATGTACCTCGTCGTTTTTTTTATAACTCATGTAATTTTATTTTTATTGTGAACCTGAAAAATAATTAAAAGTGGGTTAACAATTAATTGCTAACATGTATGTGGAAGTTTTATTTTTTAACTTGTTAGAGATAAAGAACAAATTTTAAAATCGCATGCATTTTTTAGCAGGGGATTCATTTTTATATTACTTAAAAAACTAAAGCAACTTTTCTTAACCATTATACCTATTTGGCGACTTTCAACTTTGAAAAATTCTAAATAGTGACCCCACTGATTTGAGAATTCTATACAGTGACCTTCCATCATTTGACAATTTACCTTTATGACTTTATGTTATTAATTTGATGATTAACCCATCATTTACGATGCAAAATGAGGCATGTTCAATCATTTTTTGCCAATTCCGATCTCAAATTTAATTCTCAAGGGATACAATGATCACTTATATTTTACCCGGACAATTGTCATCTCTCCTAAAGTGTGGCAAGCAAGCGAAGATGATTAATCAATGACATGCAATCATTTTTTTTTGGCAATTTTGACCTTAAACTTGATCCTTAAGGGTAAGAATAATGCCCAACCCTTAGCCGAGATAGGGAACGGATAGGTTAGTGATTTCACTTGCTAATGAAGGTTTAGCCATTATGTTGATAAAATACGGTCACTATTTAATTTATCACATAGTAAGAGGTCATTACGTGGAATTCTCAAATTTAATAATCACCCTTTGGACTTTTTCAAAGTTAGAGGTCACCAAATGGAATATCCAAAAAAATAAATAATAAAACCCAATTGTGTTACTCCTGTGTTGAACCACCACCGCTAACATTGCCAATCGACCACCTACCACAACACCACCCCCTCACTTCGCTGCATTGCGCTATTGCCACCAATACTCGTCACTCGCTACTCACCACCACTGATTTTTTTTTTTATTAATAATTAACACATAACGCCTTATCCAAGCACTAGACTCACTGAATCTTTTATTTATTTAATTTTTAAAATTTAGAGAGTAGTGGTGTTGCGACAATTTGGTTAGGCGGGGGTGGTGCAGGTGAGAGAAAGTGCTGGACAAAAGTAAAAATTTAGCAACAAGATTCAGACATAAGTAAAATGAAACGTCAAGTAACAATTCAGCAACCTAAATAGCAATGCGTACCCCGTCAGCCCGTGTAACGTATAACATCGTTTCATGCTTTCGTTTTCTTACAACACAAAACCCTCCTAAATTCTCATTTCCTTACACCGAGTTGTTTCACTCCTTGTCTCTTTCCCGCCACCATTGCCGACCTTCTTCCCTCTCACCTTAACTTCCGGTTTCCGGTTAGTCAACTTCATTTGTTTACATTCTTTTTTTTTTTTTTTGTTTCCCCTTTAAATCAGAGCAAAAATGCAGTTTATTGTTAATTAGGTTTAACTTAAAGAATTTGTAGTGAACGCTAAAACTCAGAAAATTTGAATTATGATGGTTTAATTATGTGAGCTAAGCCTTTTTTATTTATTTGTATTGATTTTGAATTTTATAGAAATTTGTTGATTTTGCAGTGAAAACTCTGGGTTGGAGTGTTTAAAGGTGTTTTGTTGCGGTTGAGTTTGGATTAATTACGGTAATAATTCTGATGTTCTTAATTGCAAACTTTGATCATTTTCGACGTCGTTTATGATGCTAATTTTTGATGTTATGTAAGTTTGTGAGTATGTTGGTTGAGTTTGAAATTGAAATGCAAGTTTATGCCATGATTTGTAGACTGATTTTTAGTGCTATACTGTTGTTTGTATGTTATGCCTTGTATTTGTGGATATGTTTGGAATCGATTGTGGTTGATTGGTAGGCCTAGTATTTGTCATTGGCTGTGGTTTGAGATGACGTCGGACAGTGATACATAATGTGCTATACTAGTAGACTCCCTGCCCATTGTGAGAACTGACAGGTGCGAATCATGGTCACTTTTAGGCTGCTTTTTTTGGCTCATTTTGGATGTATTGGCGTATTGCTAATTCAAAAGGCGAATTAGATAGAGAGTTAGGTAACACTGTGTTGTTGTACTAATAACCAAAGCGTTAAGTTGGAAACGTGTTTGTGACTTTGTGAGTTTTGAAAGGCAAAGAGACGGGACACCATAAGTTGACAGTATCTATACTTAAGACGATGAAGTCTTCAAACTCTTCGAAGGAGAGTGCAAATGCAAAATATGTCTCACAAACAATGTAGTAATTCCCAAACAAAGTGCAATTGCGGTGTTATAATTGCTAGAAAGAGCATTCCCAACCCATAATACAGCGGTGCACCGTCATAAGAAGACACACGTCACTGTGGAATTGCATAAGAAAAGCAAGAACCAGAAAACCATGATTCATTTATGCAAAGGTAAGCAAGAAATTTAACAGAGATGTCAGACCTTTCCGAGAAGAGTACAATTTTTCTTGGTTAGCATTTGCTTTTTCCCACTAATAAACCAGCCTTATATAGCCCTTAAACAGTAGGAAAAAAGATGGTAAAAGTCCATACATACATAAGAAGCAATCTAGTCTGCACTGGAAGCTCAATTCTCGTTCATAATCTGAGAGCATGACAGGCAGCTATTCTATCTGATTATTAGTATGTTGCAGCTACCAGATAAGTAAATTTAAAGGGCGGCTATTCATGGCAATATCAGATAGGACTCATAACTAACATAACACACCTCTGTTTCACTAATAAATACATCTATTTTAAAGGCAAATTAGCATTTAAAATCATGCAAGTATCCTTATAAAACAAGTAATGATATGAGGAACCTAACCGCACTAGGAGTCAAGTAGTATTACCTTTTGCGGCAATTCTTGCAAAAGTGCAAAAGCGGAATCCAAAGCTGCTGCCTTAGGTACTGTGTCCCGCACAATTATCACCATGCACAAAGTTTTTTATATTATTTTATTGGCAAGGAAAATTTAAGAGTTGTCTAAAAATTTACAATCTAAACTAGGTTGAGGGGAGAATGTTCAAGTTGGTCCAACACAACCTGATGACACGCCTTGGTGGTTTACAAAGAAACCCACCAATTATTATCCTTGGTGTCTGAAACTTAATGTTCTACACCTTGCTGCCTACACTAAAATCTCTAATATTCCACAAGGCTTCTCTACTTGCCTCTGATATGGCTTAAACTGCAGCTTTAAGTACTGCATATAGAACCTTCATCTGAAACTTTCTGCTGTTAGCATCTGTTCTGTAGTCTGAACCTAGTGCAACGTCCTTCCCATTTCAGGTATTTTTGTGGGGATGGAGCATGAAGCAAGCTCCTTTTTTTTGTAAAAGAAAAATTTACATGAATAATCCCACCTTTGGGCCATTAACCCTAATTAATCCCTCAACAATGCCACCTTACACCTTGTTTTTCTCACAGCGCACCCTATGACGGTAACCTATTGAATAAGTTACTAACTACAATAAATTTCCCTTAATTATACTTAATTGATCTTAATTAATTATAATTTTCCTAATTAATCCTAAAATTCTAATTTTCTATCATCTTCTCTCTCCTCTCCTCCTTTCTCTTACCACCGCCATCTGATCACCAGCAAACCCTCACCACCCCACACACGAACCACTCAGACCACCCCCTTTCACCCTCAAAAGCCTATTTGTTGATGCCAAAAACCACACCAAAGGGTAGAACTTCCTCTTCACCACCATCTTTCGATTCCTGTGTTTATTTATTTTTTTGGTGGTTTGCATTAGGGTGGTGGTGGTGTGGGCAGTGGGTGAGTTAACTATAATTACTTAACTATAATTAGATGTTGGGTCCTACAAACTCCAAATTATCCACTAAGTTTATAAGTTAAAGGTTTATACTAATCTACTTTTAATTTCTAACCCCCCTTTTCACCATCTTCATCTTCATTTTTTTCTCAATTAACCCCATATCAATTCTCCCACTTTTCTTGCTCTTGTTTCCGTCTCTTTTTTCCTTCTTTATGTAAGTTTTAATTTGCTACTTTGATAACATGATGTAGTTTGTGAATTCATGGAAAAGTTTTGATCTTTTTATGCGGGTTTCTTTCTATTTTGATAATTGGTAGCAATATACTAGTAATGTGAATTTGATGTGGGTTTATTGTTTTAATTGGTTTTTAATGTGAGTTTCTTTCTATTTTAATAATTGATGAAAAAAAACATGTCAAATTTGCTATGAGTTTATTATTTTCAATTGGTTGGTGATTGTAATTTTGATCGAATAGAATTTTCGAGTGGTGGCGAGTGGTCTTGAAGGGTTGGTTAATGGATGCAAAGGGTTGTGATGGAGACGAGAGCTTGGTATCTTGATGAGAGGCGGTGAGGGGCTTGAATTATGTTTTTTAAATGAAGATGAACAATTTTGCTTTTTTGGGAAGATGAAGATTTCTTGAATTTCTTGGGAAGAAGAAGAAAGATGATTGAAATTCTTATTTATTTAATTTCATTTGTTGTACTTTTTGATTTTATTAATGTTTATATATGTTTTGAAGTATTTAGTTAACTCTTTTGGTCACTTAAGAAATTAGCGTTGGGGAAGAAATTAACCTTGGTCCCCAAAAGGTGGAAAAAAAAAGTTTAGTCCCCAAAAGGTTAAAAGTTGAAAAGTTTAGTCCTCAATTGTTAGCTTAACTCCTTTCGAATGGGGTAAGGTTGGGGTGAATGGTGTGACAGGTGGGTGGTGGGTCAATTCAAGTTGGTTGGGGTGGGTGGGTGGCAAGTCAGTTCAAGTTGGTTGGGGTGGTCGTGTTGGTTGGGGTTGAGGTGGTTTTAGATGGTTGGGGGTGGTGGTTGGTGTTGGTGATATTGTGTGGTGGCTGTTGGTGGTAGTGTGTGGTGGCTGGTAGAGGAGTTTTATTACTTTTTTAAAATCAATTAATAAAATAAAGTTGTTAAAAGGCTAATTACCTATAGTAGAAGGTAAAGAATGCAAAAGGTGCATTATAGGAAATTTGGGGTAAAAGGTGGGATTTTCCAAAGGTGAGATTATTTGGGGTTAATGGCCTAAATGTGGGATTATTCAAGTAAATTTTTCCTTCTGTAAAATAGCTGAGCGATACTCTCAGCGCTTTGATGATTCTGTACTTCGTCATCGCAAAATGAGGCACTAGTTGTCTCGAGTTCTCTAATGTCTAAAAAGTAAAATTCCTGCTCAATTTTGTCTTCAACTTGAGAACTATACTGCCTATGCTAGGAATCAAATGATCAACAATAATTGCTAGGACTTAAATTTCACACAATCCAACATATAATATAAATTTCAAGTCTCTGGATCTTATCCTTGTCATCTTATATGTTTAAATTTGCGATTTGAAGCAAGCTGTTTCTTAAATATATGTACTTCAGCAACCAGTCTATATAGCTAGTATACCTTCCCATATGAACCCCCCCCCTCTCCGTCGCGCGCGCGTACACCTAGACACAAACAAGCATATAAGATGTGTATGTTATTCGAGATTTATTTCTTTTGACCATGATTTTCCTTGTAGGTTTTTTTTGTAAGAACTTGGATTACTGGAGAACTCAATCGATTAACAAAGAAATACTGAAATTTACCTCAAGTACCACTGCATCAAAGATCTGATATTGCTGTTGTTGTTATCATCATCATATCATGGTATAGGATCACAAAATAATTTGTATGGGATACTTTTGAGTATTGAATTTAAGGATGATGCCGGCGGCAACTTCTCAGCATCCTACAGTTAGGATTCCTTGCTTACAAGTAGTGGATACATGTTGTAACAAAAATGAAGCTAGTGCTTCTTTTGTCCATTGTATGAAGTCATCACAATCTGACTTGACTTTGCTATTCAAATATATCCCTAAGGTGCAGTATGGCTTACAACTGTCTAAAATCAGCTCAAGCAAAGATGTTTTCTTGTTACAATGTAGAGCCCAGAGTGGTAGTGTCTGCTTTGATACTGGCAATGAAACAGGACATGATAAACGGAAATGGAGGTCACAGAGATATAAAACTAGTCTAAATAAAAAGGCTAGACAAATGGATTCAAAGAGGCCTCTTTCATGGGTAGAAGGACCCTTTGTTAAGAATGATGAGCTGAAAAATAATGATATTCTTCAAAAGTGTTGCAGTTCTGGAAAGTTGTTTGAAGCAACACGGTTAGTAGAGGTCATGGCTCGTCAAAATCAAATTCCACATCCCCCTTTATGTATTAAATTGATTCGCGGTCTCATTAACCTAGACCAAGTTGAGCAAGCAGCCAAGGTTCTGGATATTGTGGTCATGTCTGGTGGTTTAGTGGATGTCATTACATATAACATGTTGATTGGGGGATTGTGCAATGCTGGGAAGTTAAGCTCTGCTATTAGATTCTTGGAAGATATGAACTCAAGTGGCTGCCCACCAGATGCAATCACATATAACACAATCATCAGGGGCTTTTTTGATATGGGCAAGTTTGATCAAGCTATTGCATTTTGGAAGGGGCAACTTAAGAAGGGGTCTCCTCCTTACATTATCACATATACGATTTTGCTTGAATTAGTTATGAAACATCGTGGATCAGTAAGTGCTCTTGAAGTGTTGGATGATTTTTCTGTTGAAGGTTGTTATCCTGATATTGTTACGTACAATTCACTGGTAAATTCTACTTGTAAAGAAGGGAATTTCCAACACACGGCTTTGGTGATGAATTCTTTAATATCTCATGGTTTGGAGCCAACTGCTGTGACTTACAACACTATACTACATGCAATCTGCGACCATGGTTATTGGGAAGAAGCTGATGAGATTTTGTCCATTATGAATCAAACTTACATTCAGTCAACTGTTGTTACTTATAATATTCTAATCAATGGTTTGTGCAAGTGTGGACTTCTAGATCGTGCCATAGATTTTCTTGATCAAATGGTCAGCAAGAATTTCTTACCAGATATAATCACTTATAATACCCTATTAGCAGCCATCTGCAAAGAAGGAATGGTGGATGAGGCTCTTTGCATCGTTAGCTTTTTAAACGATAGTAACTGTAGTGCTGGCTTAATTACTTATAACATTGTCATCGATGGTCTGGCAAAGGCTGGTTCTATAGGTAAAGCAGTGCAATTGTACAATGAGATGATATGCAAGGGCATAATTCCTGATGGTATTACTCATCGTAGTCTTGTCGGGGGCCTTTGTCGGACAGATAAACTTAATGAAGCTGTAGAGATTCTCAGGAAGATGGATAGAAGAAATCACAAGATTGCAAACAACTTTTGTAGAGTTATTATTTCGGAGTTGTGTAAAAATAAGAGGCTGGATATTGCTATACAAGTTCTGGAAATCATGCTATGGAATCAGATCAAGCCAGATGCTGCTGTTTATATCAGTTTAATTAAAAGTGTAGCTGCTCATGGTATGATTGAAGAGGCTCACGAACTCTCTTCTAAGTTTGTTGAGTGGGGGGTTCTAAGAGAAGGTTTCAAGCTGAATTGACATGTATTTTTTACTCCTTTTACGTGTACCAGCCTCTCAGCATCCTCGGAGGTACTTGCATTTATGTGTCCAGTACTGTTAAAAGGAATTTGATGGTTGAGTTAAACTTGTTTGAGGAAAAAGGAATCACTTAACTTCTAGCTTTATATAATTATATCCATGGTACTATCTTTTTCAGCCTGTGATTTTCATGTTGAAATCTTACTCATCCATGAGGGACACGATGTCCAATTATGTCATGTTAATGCTGATTGTTAGCATATGTGCTCATGCTTTCAGTTTTTTTTCTTAGCTATGTTGTGTGCTGGTAATGCACCAAGAGAGCAGTGCTTGTTGCTTTATTTGTTTATTTATGTCAAAGATTTAAGCTGACTAGTGACAGAGGTAGTTGTAGCGAAAGCTACTGTAGAAGCCTTTGTGTGACAAATGTACTTTATGCCATCGTTCTTGAAAGCTGATTGCTTCATCAATATAGACTCTATGTGAGAGACAATGAAAAAATTCTTGCCTATTGATGCGGTCTGCTTATGATTGTTTAGCTTTCTGTTATCTGTATTCTGCTATTTCATTGTTTCAAACAGATGCACCTTTTCACCACTTCCAGCTACATCAAATGTATAAACAAGAGAAAAGAGAGAGGAAGAGAGGGGAAGGGGGGGGGGGGGGGGGTTTTCCGGGCAATAAACTTTATAAATATAAAAAAAAAA
>PYUH01000009.1:1439358-1458457 GCA_016808085.1 Suaeda aralocaspica
GGGGGGGGGGGGGGGGGGGGGGGGGGGGGGGGGGGGATTTACCTGGCATTACATGTGGTGTAAGTAGGTCGATGATTATATACACTATAAACTTTCAGTAAAACAAATTTGATATAAGACAGTGTATTCAGAAACTTCAAACACACTTTTGAGCTCTTTTAGAATTAGCTGCCATCCCTAAATGCATGTATGAAATAGTGAGCTTTCAAGAAGTAAACTTTGTTCACAGTGTCAATCTCAGGCATGCCGAGATAATATTACATTTCTCTTATGCTGTTGCAATAATTTGTCATTATCCAGATTCTGCAAATTCTTTTTGTGGAGAAAGAACAGGGAAGGTCCTGCCCAAGCGTCTGAAAGAAGCATAGGTAATAGCATCCATTTCCATCAAAATATTTGCCAATTTCATAGCCTCATCCGGCCACCCTGCAAAGCCTACTCCTTCAATCAACAAAATATAAGTTGTGTCATTTGGTTGACAACCCTTTTTAACCATTCGCCCCAACAACTCAACTGCATCGGTCAGTCTACGTTCTTTGCAAAGACCAAGTAGGACCATATTGTAGCCAATTACTGATGGTTTTGTTTTGTAGTTCTCCATGTCCCATAGTAACTCCATAGCTTCATCAACCATCCCATCCCTGCAAAAACAGGATAGAAGGACATTGTAAGTGATCTCATCAGGATCAATGCTGTTCTTAAACATTTCTTCCAACATTTTCATAGCCCTCGATCGATCCCCAGTATTCCATAATGCACTAATCAAACAGTTGTAGGAGCTCACATTTGGATCACAACCCAGATCACTAAGCCTATCAAAAATCTCCAGAGCTAAATCAGCCTTTCCATTCTTGCACAGAGCTGCCAAAACTGTGTTGTAATTGACAATATCAGGTAGGCAACCATTTGATATCATTATATCCAAGATTCCAATTGCCATATCCAATTTCCCTTCTCTACAAAATGCTGCAATCAGAGGATCATAGCTATAATTATCAGGGTTTAGCCCTTTTTCCATCATGTCTTTCAGCAAATTTTCAGCCTCTTCTATCTTGCTCGTTCGACATAAAGCAGCTATCAGTGTGCTGTAAGTAGCAACATTCGGCTCGCATCCTCTTAACAGCATCTCTCTTACTAATTCCTCCCCCTGTTCCCATTTTCCTTGGTCTAGCAACGCCCGTAAGAGAATGTTGTATGAAATCGTATCTGGATGAGAACCTTCGGAGGGCAAGCTTTGAACGAAAGCTAGTGCTTGATCGACTGACCCTTCTTTACACATCCCTCTAATCATAGTGTTGTACGCATACATGTCAGGCTCAAGCCCTCTTGCCAGAAGTTCATTAAACAGTTCCATTGCCTTTTGAGTCCCACCTTCAACAATAGTAGCTTCAATTAAGATAGTGTAGGTAACCACCGTCGGCTCACAATCATCTTTCAGTAGCTTCTCCATCAATCTCAACGCCGAATCAAGCTTCCCCCTGCTGCAAAGACTACCAATCATGATATTATAAGTAACTATATCAGGAGAAAACCCTCTACTTTTCATCCTATTAAGCAATTGATTAGCTTCTTCAATCCTGTTTAACTTGCAGAAACCGCTGATCATCGCATTGTAAGCGAATAAATCCGGCTGTCCTTTCGATTCCAATAAATCCATCACTTCTACTGCTTTATCTACATCTTTGCTGTTAAAAAACCCCTTAATCATCTTTGTACAAAGGACTATATCAGGCTGGTAACCTCTGCTCACCATGCTCTGAAGGACACATAGAGCCTCATTATAATCACCTGTTTTATAGCTGTTTTTTATCAGTTTTCTCAACTGTTTCTCTTTGAGATCAAACGGTTGTGGAACTGTCGTTTGAGTTGCCACTGAACATGCTTGCAGTATTGGTAAATGCCTGTAATAAATGTCTTTCGAAACGGTCTTTTTGCAGGTGATTTGACTACTATGATATGAATGTAATGAAGGAACTCCCAACTCTATAATGTAGGGAAGGCTATTAGGGAATACCTCAGTTGTATATATTGTCATTTGGGATTTTTTTTTTTTTTTTTTTTGTGGGAGGGGATTTCTTACTTAATGCTCAAACTTTTAAATACATGACTGCATATTAAGAAAGGAAGAAGAAGAATAACACACAATACAATGAATACATACCTGTAACAAGCTTGTAGACTGCAGAAATAAAGCTTGTTGTTGGTTTGTTTTTGCTAAAATGAGTTTTAGTTTTTTCTTTTGGTAATAATCAAAATAGAAATCTCTATTGGTTAGGGACCTTAGAAGCTTGACCACTTAGATAAGGAAATCGCGTGGATGTCGTGCAAAGCCCAACACTTGGCGTACTTGAGGTTGTGTATGTAGATCACTCTCGAGCGTGCTTCTCCACCATGCAATGTATGTGTGAGAATATATGCTTTCTCAAAAAAAAAAAAAATATGGGTGGCAAGCCTTTTTTTTAATTGTTAGATAGAACAATATACGGAGTAATTAATATAGGCAACTTTAAGGGGTATTAAGCCTTGTTCTCCTCGTCTTATTTTTGCTTATCTGAACTTATTTTTGCTGAACTGAACTTATTTTTGCTGATCTGAACTTATTTTTGCTGAACTGAACTTATTTTTGCTGATCTTAACTTACTTTTGCTGAACTGAACTTATTTTTGCTGATCTGAACTTATTTTTGCTTAACTGAACTTATTTTTGCTGAATTTGTTTTATACTATTTAAAAATTATAGGGCAATTATATACTATAATTGAATTTTATTTAGGTGAAAATAATTGATTTATTATAATCTCTAAATTATATATAATCTGATTTTTTCCCTCAAATTTCAAGAATCTTATGGACAAAAGAATGCACAATATTTTATTGTCTTTTTTTAGTATCATATAGTTTCCATATATTATAATATTATCATATATCTATATTAACATATATTTATTTTCATATAAAATAATATATTTCCAATTTTCCATCAAAAATATATATAAAATCATATGTAAAAATTTTTTTTACATATTATTTTCATACAATACATATTCTCTTCGAAAATGCTACCTAATATTTTTAAAATTATATTCTACTGTTTTTATACGATAATTTCTCATTTAAAAAGATGTGTACATATACATATCCATGTACAAATTAATTTGCATGATACATATAGATTTTTGTTTTTTTTTAACTGAACTTATTTTTGCTAAACTGAACTTATTTTTGCTGAACTGAACTTATTTTTGCTGATCTGAACTTATTTTTACTGAACTGAACTTATTTTTGCTGAACTGAACTTATTTTTGCTGAAAATAAGTAAAAATAAGACGAGGAGAACAGAGCCTTAATTAATAGTACATGTATACAAATACTATGTATTTGTGTGCCTTTTGTATTTATATACATTATCATACAACCCTTAAAGGTGTATATAATTACCATATTGACTATTAGGTGCGAAATTTGCATCTATCAATTAAAATTAGGAATTGCTTGTAATATATATATATGCTCCTATCCCTTATTGCACTTTGTTTTTTTTGGGCAGTTAAGTTTTTACATCGTTGATCATGATTTTGTACAACATACCTGTATAAAATTGAAATTTTTATAATTTTTTTTTAAATGCTAGGGAGCTATACTCTATTATTTTGTTTTTTTAATTTTTTGTACATGTATATATCTACGAAGTATTGTTTGTATGTGTAATGAAACATCTTTGCAAACATTCTTATTCAAGCAAAAGCTATATCAAACTAAGTAAATGATGCATTAATCTTGTTTGACTTATTCACTAGGTTATTTTCATCAAAGAGATTCAAATTGTTGTAGGCGGGAGTTTAATAAAAGGGGAATTAGTCTTTTGCATATAAGAATTAGTTATTTATAAATAAATTATCTCGTAAAGATGGACTAAATATAAGTTAAGATAAAACTAATATGACATAATACCTTCTCAACAATAACATAAGAGATAATAATACACTATACACTTTCACAAATCAACTCCACTCGACTTTGTAAGCCGAAACCTTTGAGAATTACAATCGAGAAGTTTCACCGTTGATCCTCCTTTACGCCAAAAAAACACAAACACCAAGTCACCTACTCTCCTCTACTCCCCATACTTCATCTATCTACTCTACAATAATTCATCTAATTATCAAAAATACAAAATTATGAAAAAATGTTGCTCCTCCAATAATAATCGTTTTTATAACATCCTTTGTTGAAGTTAATGATGATTGGTTGGCAGATGCAAGTATAATAACCTTTTCCTCACAAACTCACACGTGCCACATTCCTTCTCCATCACATCAGCACGTGCCTTCTTCCACCCAAAAAACACACCTAATTAACTGTGATGCAAGTATAGTTAACCAACACCAAAATTCTCACATTAATTACTCATTTTCTGACACAAATTTCACAGAATTCAGAATATTAGATAGCGAGAAAAGTGAGATTTTTCTTTTCGTTTTTTTTTTTTTTTAAATTAATTTTAATTTTTCTCCAAAAATTAACAAAAATCATTTCTTTCATGAATTCATAAAAATAAAAAAAAGGAAAAAAAGAAAAGAAAAAATTCAACTTTCTTTTTTTCCTCATTTTCTTCCTTATTTCTCTCTCTTGTCTCCATCTTATTTGTTTATCTCTCATTTCTCACCAAACCCAGTCTAAAAAATTAAATTTTTGTTTGTGGGTGTCTCATAATTTGGCTTCCCAAAAGATTTGGTTTTTGGGGTTATTTAATAATTGCTATTTTTAGGTTGTTTTATTTTGTGGGTATTTGAAATTCTGTAGAATTTTGTCGAAATTTTAGGTGGGGGAATTTTGTTATAGCTTAATTGTTTGATGGGGTAATGTGGGTTGTTGTATTTTATGATCTTGGAAATTGGGTTTTTGTTTAATTTTGGGAGATTATTGGATCCATTGAATTTGATGTAATTTGTGTGTGATATTATTTGGTTGTTAATGAAAATTAGTTTTTGATTTGAATTGTTTTAGGTGGATTTTTAATTTGATCCACCAAATTTCCCTATAATGGAGAATTGAAGGAAAAAAAAAGATTGAATTTTTGGTAAAAAGTTGTTTGTTTTATTTTGTTATAAATTTTGGGGTTATTTTGTATGATGGATCTTGTAGTTGGTGGAAAATTTAAGTTAGGGCGTAAGATTGGAAGTGGTTCATTCGGTGAGCTTCATTTGGGTATGTTTGTTTGCAATTGAATGTCTTTTTGATTAATTTAATGGTTTTTGGTTTTTGGTTTGTATCATTATGTTAATAATTGTTTGTGTTGTTCGATTGTTTGATTGAATTAGGAACCAATATACAAAATGGGGAGGAAGTTGCTGTCAAATTGGTATGTTTTCGTATTCGTAAAATAATTTTTTTTATTGGTTCATGTATGGTAGGATAAAGGAATCTGTACCAATTCTTGTGTGATTTCAATTTTGTTGCTGCAGTTTATTTATATCTATGTGCAATATTACTATAATACTTTGAGACAAACCAATGGCACATAAGTATAGTTCTTTGAATTATCGCTCTTATATAGGACCTTGTAATTGAATGCTTAGCATGGGAAGTTAAATTTTTGTGTGGCTTATGGTGATATGCTTAGGAAGTTTGACATACAACCTCTTGAATTTATTTAGTGCTTTTTGAGAATTTGATTAGTTCAATTTGTTGGATATGAAAATCATCATCAATGTATCAAGTGCTATGTTTTGCAATTGAATGAGATGACATGTGCCATGAGCCCATGAGCTTGTGGCCTGTGCATGGGCACCTAGCAGTACTTTTATATCATAATAAGAAGACCTTAGTGAAGCTAAGCAGCTTGAGGCTTGATTGTTGTTTGAGTATAGTAAGATTGTGCTTTAATATGGGTTATTCACCTTTTGGTTGGGAGGCACTGAATTTCATGGTGTCTTCACTAGTCTATCACCATAGGATGTAGCTGGATTGGGTTGTTGACATGCATAAGTAAAGTTAGCAAGGTTTGCATTTAAGCTTTAACGAAAAGATGATTAAATATAACATGTTACACATCAAACAGACTGATTTTTGGTAAGAGGATTAACGAAGGAATTTGAAATCATACTTGTGATTATTTTGTACGCATATAATTTCATAGATGTTGGTAAAGAGAATGAATCATGTAAATTTGTAAAGAAGTTTGATGCTTCCTCGACGAATGTAGTTCACCCCAAATTGTTTATATTTCTTTCTAAATTTCCCCTCCCACACAAAGCCATCCCCAGTAGTAACAATTAGCAATGAAAATTCAAGAGGGAACACATATATGGGGATAAGATTACACCATGGAAATTATAATTTTGCCTTTCTTTGCAAATTACTAACTTATTCCCATAACCGTCAATTTTTTATTTTTACTAGTATTTTATTTTATGCTACCAAGCTGTGAGATTTTTTTCCCCCTTCAATTTGCAACATTTAGTTTGACTATATTTTGTTTAGTGATAGAGGGTTTAGGACCCATAGGCGATTATGACATTTTGATATTTTGAGACATCAAGCAACTGTGTGTACGAGTTTGAAATGAAGATTAAGTTTTTAGAAAGAATTGAGCTCTTCTAGAATCACTGGTTATAACTGACCAGTATCAAGTTTTTTCGTTGTTCAATACTTCAATGAACCTTTCTTTTCTTGGGTTGAGGGAAAGACATAATAATCTTAATTTTTTTAAAAATCCAGTACATATGCCTTAATAGTTAAAGGCACTTTTTTTTCATGATCGAAAAAAATTGGGGGTTAATATGTACAACTATAATAACTTATAAGCTTAGAGTAAGGCTATCAAGTTTATTATACAATTACAAATATTTTCAGTGTACATGATACTAATAAGCTCATTTTAGAGTCGTTAAGTTAAGATGAATGAAATAAATTAGTAAGTGTGAAGCTAAAGTTCTTTTACTCTGTGTATGTGGTATGCTTCATGCTTGCTTTACCAGTGAACATTGTTTAAGAAGTTTAGCGCCTTTTTCCCATGATATTCAAAGCGCTTTGGCCACTGGTACTTCCATGCTTTTGCACAAGTTCCTTCATTTTATTCTTCTGCTTTATTGGGTTACGCTACAACTAGAGTTCATTCATTCTGAAAATTATTGCCCTGTCGTACTTGACCAGTTGACCAGGAAAACTAGCTAGTGTCTTCTTAAAGCATCTATATGGCATATAGATAGTGTGAAGCCAATTAGTCAATAATCCCGTATATGAAGCTAATTATTTTTGGTTTTCGTTCACCACTTCATGTCTTCACCACATACTTTCTGATGTCCAAAAATTTCCGGTTGTTATAGTTTAGTGTTATTGTTTGTCAGTAAATGAAAGAACACTGTAAGAACACTGTAACAATGTTTCATGCTCTGCCTTGGGGTTCTATCAGGATTGGGAACCTAGAATATGAGATGAATGGTTGAAGGACTTACAACTTCAAGGATATAGGATATGTACCTGCTCTATCTAGTTTTTGTTCATTTTTTTCCTTCTTTTTTTTACTTTTGCATGTTGTAGCTAATGTAGATAGTTGGCCTTGTAACCTATAATTGAGTATCTGATAAAAGTGATTTTACTGTGCCACAGGAACCTGTGAAAACAAGGCATCCACAGCTTCACTATGAGTCCAAATTATACATGCTTCTTCAAGGAGGGAGTGAGTCCTTCATTTTTAGTGACCTTCTAGTAAATTCTTTCACCTACAAGAATATAAATTTCAAAAGTAGAATGTGTATCTGACTTCACTCTGTTCTGCATAATGAAGCTGGGGTACCTCACCTTAAGTGGTTTGGAACTGAGGGCGAATACAACGTTATGGTCATTGACCTGCTTGGGCCTAGCCTTGAAGATCTCTTCAACTATTGCACCCGGAAGTTCTCTTTAAAAACAGTTTTGATGCTTGCCGATCAGTTAGTACGTTCATGTCCTATCTTTACGACCATGACTTAACTTTCCGTTATCGTTCTCAATATGATGTTCTTGTTCTTATTGTTCTAGATTAGCAGAGTTGAATACATGCACTCCAGAGGCTTTCTTCACCGTGATATAAAACCTGACAACTTTCTGATGGGCTTGGGACGTAAAGCAAATCAGGTGCTAAATTTTATTTTCAAAAATTATAATACTAGTAATTTGCTTGTTCGACTTTATATTTTAAATTGAACAAATACGATGTTTTGTTTTTTTTGGTCATCACCATGGAATGTAATATTCTTACTGTGCTTGTTTGATTAATATTAATGTTTAATTATTCTTTATGTGATTGTCTCATAGATTGATAAGTCTAAAAATATTTCAGTAGGATTGGATCAGAGGTTTAGGTCTCTCTACAGAAATCGAGAACTATATCAAAATATACTGAGTACCTTTAGCAGAGATTGAAGACTTGCACATGTGTGGTATTATCCAGACCTAGTGTCTTTTAGTTTGTTAGTTGTATTAGGGAGAGTACAAGCCTCTCAAAACTTGTTTTGCCTTGCAATTTCAGCTCATCACTCTTTAGACACCACTATCCTCACTATTCACTTCCTCTAAACCAATCTGGGCAATGTTAGTTCATGACAGAAGGGAAAACTTATAAGTGAATTTTCTTCATTTATCTAAAATTAATCATGTCTAGCCCACTCCAACATTGGTGAGGAGGCAAGAAGAGTGGCAACTGAATGGATGGAGGAGAGGTAGTGGAAGTCCGAGGCAAGCTTGAATGAGGCTGTTTGGTAGAGATATGAAGTTGTGGCAACTGAATGGATGGAGGAGAGGTAGTGGAAGTCCGAGGCAAGCTTGAATGAGGCTGTTTGGTAGAGATATGAAGTTGTTGGGGTTTGAAGATTTTTTGGTGTTAAATAAGGAGGAAGAATGAATCAATAGGATTTCGAAGATGAATTTGGCAATTCCTCTTATTGATTCATGTCTAGCCAACCCTAAATTATTGTGGGGCTAAGGCTTGTTGTGTCTTAAATTGATCATGTCATGCATGATTGATTAAATATGATAATTCTTTAGGAAGGACATGAACAACAGAAGAGCATTAGACAATTTTACGGGATGTTTCCTTTCAGCTTTACAAATTCTTCATGCTTGAGCTGCTCTCTTATTTATACAAAGGACTGTAAATATGATGGATTAAATTATAGATTGGAAAATATGCATATGAGCTGTGCTAAGAGAAGTTTAAGATTTGAGCAGCTTTATCTTTTGTTTTTGTTTCATTCAGTGCGTTGCCCTTTCTGATTTTCATCAAAAGAAAAGCTATAGCTTTAAATGCTGGGATGAGGAGATTGTTTGGGCCACCTTTTAGAACACCAAAAGCTCTTCCGTAGATTTTTATAAAAAGTTTGTATGGAGGAATGGGAAAAGGAAGAAGAAAGCTAGAGAATAGTACTAAACCTAAATTCCCAAAAAAATGCTATACTATTTTGGATTACTCATTAGTTGCGTCCACGTAATTATATTTAAGATGAGCAAAGCTCTACGCAGAAAGAGCATCAGATATTCACATGTAGCATAGCACATATCGTGGTTGATCATTGAAAACTGAAGTTTCCTTTCGAAGATTTCCAAAGCCAAGGTCATACTATGAGAAGTTTTACATTAACACTGACACTACAAGAAGGTAAATTGTGTTATGGTTGCTAATGAAGGAGAAGAGCAATGTACCCTTTCCCATATTGATCTTGGCCTTCTCGTTCTGGGTTGTTGTTGATGTCTCATATGCTTTTGCTATATACATATCAACCTTTTTAGACCTACACTTGTAAACAAGTTTAAGTTTTATTAAAAGTTGTTTTACCATGGTTTTTCAACTCACCCTTTTGCCAGTATATTTAGTTTCGTGTTCTAAAGTATTTTTATAACCTGTTTTAGGTTGTTCAGTTTTTGCTTTAGCTATAGCAGTTAATGTTATTCCATTATGGACATCGATTAAGTTAACCTCGTGTAATGTACAGAAATATGTTCCCTTCCTTACATGTGTGAATGTGAATGTGAATCTTTCTAGTTAGGAGCACTTTTAGTCTTTGTAAAAACCTTCTACAATTGATATCTCATCCGATGTGTAAACACATAATTGTTTTATTTGTCTTCTCTTTTCATCAATAATCAATATCACTTTTTGTTAATTTATTACCGCCTCTGTTCCATTCTTTAGTTGCAACAACTTTGCTCATACTGTAGACAAATTGTGATGGGGAATGAATGGAGAAAGATGACTCTAAGTAAGGAAAAAAAAGTTGTTGCATCTAATATGAAAGTTTCATTTCTGATAAATGTTGCATCTAAAATAAAATGGAGGCCAGTTTTTATTTTATTTTATTTTAGAGATATTTAATTTTTTTTTCCTCACAAAAATTACTTTTCATTTCTTATCCACCCTTCATTCACTATAATTTAAATATTAACCAAATCTCTTGGGCTACTTTCTAATTTTTTATAACAAAATAGTCATGGACATCTATATTATTTTTCTATGAATATTTGTCATAAAAAAACTTATATATTTAAGTTTTAATTATCTATTTTCGGCTTGCGTTGGTTTGGACATGTGAGACGAAGACGTAAGGGAGCACCGGCGTGAAGAGTGGAAGAGTGTGATGTGGGAGTTCTCAAACGAGGTAGAGGGAGGCTGAAAATGACTTGGTTAGAAAGAGTGAAAAAAGATATGAAGCTATTGGATTTACGAGAACGAGAGGTTTTCGATCATTGGGGATGGAGGAGGAAAATTTATGTGGATGACCAAATGGAACGATCATTTTTGGTTCATGTAGTTGAACCTCAATTATGGGACTGCGGGCTTCACTTTTGAAAGATACGCAAATGAAAACTCTTATTATATGAGAACCACCTTCAAACTTTCAAATCCAATAGTTTTTTCTTTATTTTTTTTATACTTTTCTAATAAAGGTTTGAGTTATTCTCACATCTACATTGACAATAATAAACTAGAATTAGTTATTCCAAGTATTTAAGCTAACATGTTGACTTGTCGTATAGGCAACAACCATGGTTAATTTAAACTGTAAGTTTTTGAAAAATCAAGAGGATCATGTGAAAACCGATTTTTACCGTAAAGTCGCTACATATGGGGCATAAAGGGGTACACGTGCTTGGTTAATGGAATTTTCATAAATAGTGGAAACCTTGATTGTATAAGAATGCATAACCTTTAAACCTCATATGTACCCCTTTTTTTTTTTGCTTTCTCGATTTTCAACCAATTTATGGTTTTAGTGGACCCCCCCCCCCCCTCCTCTCTCTCTCTCTCTCTCTCTCTCTCTCTAACTATCTATCTATATATATGAATTTTGAAAGCATTCTTTTACTTGTTGATTATTGATGTTTAAATTCTCTCTGTCTCTCATGTTTTATTGGAAAAGTATGGTGTTTAAAATTATATAATTTCAAAGTACTTTTGAAATATCTATAAAAGCAGTTGAATCACTTTGGTGGAGTTTTTCCATTTTGTCAACTAGGATCTCTATGTTTTCTTTCATATGTATTGTGTAATTGTGGATTGTGACATTGCAACTATGCTAATAGTGTGTTTACACTTTATATTCTTCATCATTGAATGTTCTACAAGCATTGGTGTTTTGATTATTATGACTAAAGAGCAACAATTTTTCATTGTTTTATGTGAACTTTGGTTTACTGCAGGTGTACATCATTGACTATGGCCTTGCTAAGAAATACAGGGATCTTCAAACTCATAGACATATACCTTATCGGTATGACACTGACAAGTGTTTTTTTCTTTTTTGGGTGTGTAAAAAAACCACAAAATGCTATAATTTCATTATATAAATAAAAAGGATTGCTGTAATTTTTATTATGGTGATATTGTTTTTTTCCCTCTTCTTAAAGTTGGAGATAAAATTAGATCGTAAGTACCCATATTTATAAATTATGGAAACGAATTCCACTGTGTCAATGTTTCTGATTATTTTATTTTCTTACTAATCATTGTGGCAAGCTAGGAACAAATGACCTCTGTATTTTGCTTTTCACGTTCATAATATGTGGCCAAGTTTTGACTAGGTAGCAGCTACAAATCTACTGCTAACTCTCCTCTTTTATCTGATTTTGAAACCGGCAATAAATGCCACAAAGTGGCACTCACGAACGGAGTATATATATTGGTATTTAGCAGGTTTATGCTGTAGGTTTGATGCTTACAGCAAAGTTCTTGTTATCAGCTAGAAGAAATGCCTCAATTTTTATGCAATTGTTCTCTTGTCAAGCTGCCATGAACATTGACAGACTTGCAGTTCCTTAAACCTTTTTAAATGGACACTACTTACTGTGTTGTAATATGCTGTGATGGTGTGTAGTTGAAATTTCCAAGTTAGGAATTTGTTTTTAATTGCAATTGTTTTTTCTGCTTTGCTGCTCTTAGAATCTTTTCAGCTTTCAAAGTCATTTACTACTTCTTGCCCTTCCTGCAGAGAAAATAAAAATCTTACAGGCACTGCTCGATACGCTAGTGTTAACACTCACCTTGGCGTAGGTAGTGAAATGCAATTTGTTTTTGTCTTAACAGTTTATTCTTCACTCACAGAAGTTTTGCTGAGAAGTCAAATCGGTTGTGTTTTTCTTTTGCACAGAACAAAGTCGGAGGGATGATTTGGAGTCTCTTGGTTACGTGCTTATGTATTTTCTGCGAGGAAGGTTAGAAATAGCTTTGGTCTTTCTTGCCATTCTATTTCAATTATTTATGGGCTAGTTATCCTTATCCCTATTTTTATATATGTTGGATTCTTTTGTTTTCCATTTTTGTCCCCAGCCTTCCTTGGCAGGGATTAAAAGCAGGGACTAAGAAGCAGAAGTATGACAGAATCAGTGAGAAGAAGATGTTGACTCCTATAGAGGTCTTATATTTATATCTTTGGAACAAGCTTTTTTACAAGCTGATAGGCACTGTGCATTTGTACCATTCAGTACCCTGCATGGTGTAAATTTCATGTTGTAGAAAGTCGAATGCTTGATGCACTTAAATAAAAAAAGCTTTGAGCGTTGTTTTGTCTGCTTGGCTGAGTTGGTCCTGCATCATTTTTTGAATGCTATTGAAATTTCATCATCTTTAGAGGCATCGACAGATAGCTATACGTTATTCAGAAAATTTGAATTTTCTGGTTTTTCCTTATGTTAGCTTGGAAATAGTATGCCTATGGTCTTGAGTAAATTCTGGTGTATTATTCTTATTGGGAAATAGTTGATGCCTGTTAGTTTGAGTTTTGGAAGCTGTTTTGAAAATTTGAGCCAACAGAGATTTATGCTTGTGATGATAGTTGGGCATTGTTTTAAACTGACAAGGCAAATTTTGAATACATGTGCTTACAATATAAATAAGTATTATCAAAAGAAAAGAAGCATCCCCCATCCCTTATACCCCTTGTATTTTTGAGTTTGGGTAAGTGACTTGCCTTTTTCAGATAAGGAAGATTGTGTTTACAGAACTTTGATTGGTCTACTATTGCTAATAAACCACACAAGCTTGTTGTATGTTGTTTGTTGTATAGTGTTTAAGAAAAAAATGTAGTGGACTACTGGGCTGTATAGTGTTTCCTCTGTGCATTGATTCAAGGTTGATTGGCGATTTTTAAAAAACTCTATTCACTAGTTTAATATAGTAGATGTCAATCAATAAATTCTACAAAGATAGTTTTTATCTGATTTTGTACTTTGCAGCAATGCCTTTTGACTGTTCTGTGTTATGCTAAAGTTCTGCAATTCACTGGCAGGTTCTTTGCAAGTCATATCCAACAGAGTTCACGTCATACTTCCATTATTGCCGTTCTTTACGATTTGATGACAAGCCTGATTATTCATACTTGAAGAGGCTATTTCGTGACTTGTTTATTCGCGAAGGTGCTCTTCCACTGACTTCATTGGTCATGCTTTATTTAATGTTGTTTTCCTATAATCCCACATTTTAGTATAGTTTGAACATTTTTTTATTCATCTTCCAAAAAATAGCTTTTAACACTTCCCTTATTTGTCCGATTGAGAATAGCTTACCTCTCCTTTTGGATCTTAATAACTACTTATTCATTGAAATAACAGTAAAAGACACTACTATCTTCAATCACTTTAAATTTTGTTTGAAGATGACAATTGACCCAACACAATTTTTTTTCCCTACAACCGTGTGCCCTCATGAAAGTTGTACTGAATTGGGACAGAGAGTATTAGTTGCTACTACTCGATTGGGGTGTGTATTTTTCCATTTCATAAAATTATTTTTTCTAAAAATGAGATTGTTTTGATTTTGGTATAACTGGATCATGTTTTGATGACTGCACGTGTTGCAAACGTCCTTGGCTAATGCCGTGTCACCGTCACTAATGACAAAAAATGCTAAAGTGAATTTTGTTCCTGAAGATGTTCATTGTCTCTTCTGTATTACAGTTTTTGTGCCTTTTAATTTTCCCTATTACATGTTCTCAGGCCTTGTTCCCCACAATAGTAGTGTTGTCATCTGATGATTATTTTGTTCTGTTTTTTTATTTTTTTTCGTATTGTAATGTTTGGCTAAAAACCATCTTGTTAATGCCATATCTATCTCCTCCCTTCAAGTTACTGCTAAAACCTTCTTTTTTTTCCCCAAGTACACAAAATAGCGGTTGGCACTTGACTAAGTAGCAGATTTGGTGTATTTGTCCCAAATTCTTTGCTACTTAAACTTTTTTGCACACAAATAAATATTTGGTTGGGAAATAGAATTCGTGTGGGGTATGTTGGGTAAATTAGAGAGAGAAAGGTTACCAAATAAGCAAATGGTGCAAAGATTTTGAGTCAAACAGGAAAGGAAACTGTAGCAAAAATATTGGTATAGTGGGAGTAAAAAATTTGGTTGTCTTTTGATAGTCTAGGTTGTCTCAAAGTCTAGCTGCCCGTAAGAGATCATCAATTGAGAAATTAAAGGATAAAAAAACTTGTTATTGACTACCAAATATTTGGAAAGATTGTATGATTTACCATTACACATTTCAAAACTTATAAATTACTACCAAATAACATATTTTTGTATAAAAAATCAAATGGATTTGGAAATTCCGTGATATGGAGTTAATAATCTACTATCTATTTCACAATTTGGCGAAAAATTAATATGTATTGTTTCGTTATTTTCAAAGTTTCTCATTGAAATTTACGATTTGATAGTAATTTAAATACAAAAATGCGTTATTTTGTAGTAATTGCTAACTTTTTAAAAATTTTGATAATAAAAAACAAATTATCCTAAAAATTGATGAAAATATTCCAAATAACTTGACTCCTAGAAGTGGTAATGCCTGTTAGATTATAGATAGTGTTACTACGTTTACATGCTGTAGCATGGTTGCAGAATTAGTCTTCTAAGTAGTCATCCCCTTGCCTGCCTCCTCCAAAACCCTGCTTTTTTTTAGGAGCATTTGTAAGCTTTTTGTTTGTTTGTTCATTTCATGTTCTTTTGGTTGACATTTGCAGGCTACCAATTTGATTATGTTTTTGATTGGACAATACTGAAGTACCCTCAGCTTGGTGATGGTTCTAGACCAAAGGTTAGTTTATGGGGTTTCTTATTTTTGGTGAAATTATCATAGTTTCAGGACTGGCTTGGTTGTTGTTATTGTATTGTAATATTACCTATCACCTTTTGCTTTGGTATTTCAATAGTCTTGTATACTTCACTATTTCAGGCACCTGTTGGAAAAACAAGTGGACGTGCTGGACCATCTGCTGAAAGAGCTGAGAAACAATCGGGTATGTGTGTTAGTATGGGTGGATGGAAAGACCAAAGCTTTGTTTTGGTTTTATTGTTCTGAAATATTAATTTATTTCCTTTTCATGCTTTATAGACACTCATACTGTTGTTACATATTTTGTTTTTCACAGGGAAGGAGATTCGTGACAGGTTTTCAGGGGCTGTGGAGGCATTCTCGAGGAGAAATTCAACTGGTGGGCATGGGTTACCTAGTGATTCATCATCAAAACAAAAGTCATCAGAGGTCATGATGTCCCCAAAAGATCTGGTAACTGTCAGACAAGCTATTCCTTTAATCCTTCCTTGAAACCTTTGGGGTGCTTCCATGTCTAGCTAGCCTTTTGTTAGAACTTTTTACCCGAAACCATGATTTTTACGTAATAATTTAGGCTATCAAATCTAAAGTTATGGTATTTTGGGTTAAAACTTCCTGTCATAAGGTCTGACCTGAGATTTTGGCTTTCACTTGATTATGTGGAACAAAAGGGGTGTATTATGTCTTCTGTAGATAAATATCAGGGGATTTTGTGAATTCTTTTTATCCACGTTACACAAATTCATGGGAAACTATTTTGTTTCTCTCATTGAGATTTTAAAAATTAGTGACTCCCTTCTAGTTTCCCTTTTTCTTTTGTCCATCTTATTTTTCCCTCTAGACAAATGTTGAAAATTTTGTTTTTGGCAGGCTGATTCTGCGAGAGGCGGCAGCCATACTTCAGCTCGGCACAGCAGCACATCAAGGCGAGCTGTTGCTTCAACCAGCAGGCCCAGTTCTTCTAATGGGCCCAGTGAGCGGTCTAGCCGTTTAGTCTCAAGTAGCGGCCGCTTATCCAGCAGTCAAAGATTGAAATCTGGGTCTGAGCCCAGCAGGTTGGGAACCCCATCTCGTCCCCCGACAGCAAATAAAGGTGTTCTTGATGACACAGTGAGGAGCTTTGAGTTCCTTTCAGTTGGCCGAGATAAGATGAGAAAATAACGAAATTTTGCGTTTGCAAAACACTAAGAGAAACCCTGTGAAGGAATTTGGTTTTTCCCGTGATCAGGCATTCAACATTTGGAGTGGGGCTAAGTTGCGACAAGGTTTCAACAAGGTAATGCTCCATCTCAATGTTTGAGGGCTAAAATATGGAGGCTTGAATTCAATGCTATCTTATGTAGGCATTTGTGCTGGCCCTGTTGGGTAGTCGTAGCCTTTTTATCATGGTGTATTCCCCCCCCCCCCCCCCCCCCCCCCCCCGCCCCCATCCCCCCCCCCCCCCCCCCCCCCCCCCCCCCCCCCCCCCCCCCCCCCCCCCCCCCCCCGACCAAAAAAGAACCAAAAAAAAATCCCTTCTTTTGTGTCTTTTGTGCTGCGCTCTGTAATCATGTTCCATAGTAGATTAAACAATTGTCGAAATTGAAAAATATTTGTGGTGTAATGGTTTTTAGCCTGTGTAACAACGTCTTTTAAAATCACAATGCAAGCAACAAGGCGCTATAGGTGTTTCATATTTGTATGATCGTAAGAGGGAGAACCACCGTAACGTTTTGAACAAATCAAGTCATGTTTGGGCTGTTTGGTTGAGGGGGATGAGGATAGGGAACTTGGGGAACGTTTGGTTGAGGGCTGGTATTGAGGGTTAGGGAATGGATTGGGCTAATTCCCTTTGCTGTAGTTTTTTTTTTGTTTTAAGGGGGTCCTTTGTTATTGTTTGTTGAGCCAATTTTGTCCTATTCTATTTCCANCCCCCCCTCCCTCCCCAATTCTCTTTGCCCACCCCATGCCCATACACACCGAAGAAAGCTAGGACCAGTGGGTATTTCCCATGGAAGCTCAGTGTGACAATGCTGACCAAGACACAAAATGCTTCATCTAGAAACTGTCTAATGGATCATTGGCTCTTGGCAATGGTCAAAGGAAAAGAAGAGTTGATGTTCTTGGTATTTGCCCCTTTTTTTGATCCACATGGGGAAAGAGGAGTTGAGGAGACGACTAAACACCTCTTTAGGGATTGTAGTCGCATGGCCTATGTTTGAAAAGGTGGTCAACTAGGGCTCAATACTCAAAATAGTGACTACACTCCTATTGGAA
The DNA here is from genome assembly GCA_016808085.1 of Suaeda aralocaspica. Classification (NCBI taxonomy): domain Eukaryota; kingdom Viridiplantae; phylum Streptophyta; class Magnoliopsida; order Caryophyllales; family Amaranthaceae; genus Suaeda; species Suaeda aralocaspica. The sequence goes on from PYUH01000009.1 coordinate 1,457,195, forward strand.
TATGGATGTAAAATTGGTTTAGGTACCTAGGAAAGCTTCCAAATAGACGGGACTTTGATCCAATCGCCTATAATTTTATTACAACCTTGAGGAGCTTATGGCTGTCTAGGAATAATTCAGTGTTTGGTACAGGAACCACAGTGGTAGCCCATAAGGGTTATACCGCAACAATAATGAATAGCAGAAGCAGTATGAATCAAAGGGGGTGCGAAAACGATGAAAATGTTAAAAGAGGGCCTCCAGGTTTCCAGGGCATGAGAAGGAAAGCTCTAATTGGGGATATTCAATGTAGTGATTTAGCCTCTCTCATCATCACGAACTCGAAAGGAAAAATGGAAGACACGAAGATTCTCAAGTGGGAAATCAGGAACAACGAGGATGAAAGACGGAGAGCATAATAGATGATGTGGGTCGTGGGTCAGGGATAAAATGGATGGCACTTTGGACCTTGTGGGAAGGGTCTCAAAGCAGCAACCAGACATGGTATCCTACACCTCCGAATATGTTGCACCGACCACAATCGACCGGACAAGGTCATTAGCGGTGATCACGATACTTTGAGTACATTCAAGAACCTACTTAGTTGAATCTAGAACATGTTGTCCTTTTTTCATTGTATTTCTATTTCTATTTCTAGCTAAGCTTAGAGCGCTATTGCGCCTTGTAAAAAAAAATCCCAAAAGCCACAATCCTCTATCTTCTTGCTCTACTGAATTTATTTTAAATTTAGCTTCAACTATACCCGTCGTTCATATAACAATGGCAACTACCACCACTATACAAGACCTTACATTCAATGTCGATTAACACTTCCTTGTCCATACACGCACACCACCACTGAACCACCACCTTCTCGCTCTACTAAATTCAAATTTAACTTCAACTACCCCCGTCGTTCATATAACAATGGCAACTGCCACCATTGTACAAGACCTTACATTAAATGTCGATTACCACTTCCTCGTCCATACACGCACACCACCACTGGACCATCGCTATGTCTGAAGTTTCGAACCCCCATTAGCGTTCAAAAGCCAAATTAAAAGTTAAAAATGTACATGAACTCATCTTCATCATTTGGAGTTTTCCACCTTTGGATCTGAATTAATCATTAGCAAATTCACATGAACATTTTGTTGTTAAATTAAGCGTATATTATAATATGGAGGTATGATTTGTTGCTAAATTGTTTGAATAAAAGAATGATTGAGAAAAATGAAACTTTGTATTATTGGCTTTTTTTTCTTTTTTTTTTTTTTTTTT
>PYUH01000009.1:1459789-1487023 GCA_016808085.1 Suaeda aralocaspica
GGTTTTTTTTTTTTTTTTTTTTTTTTTTTTCTTTTTAGCTATATGTATTTTGGATTAATTCATCATACATTAAATACAAATAATTGATTCAATGTAATTGAAAATTTAAAAAATATATTAGTAAAATAAAAATCAAGATTTTAAAAATTTATACTTTGTTTGCTTAGTTTGTACCAAATAAATACAAAGAAGATTAACGAGTACTTTATTCCGTTTTTAGTACATAACCATACAAGTAAGAAAAATCAGGGTCATTTCTTTCCTTTTTACTGCTACTTGTTTCCCTTTCTTGACTTTATTCCATTTATCCTTTGTGTACCAAACCCTCACTTAGGTTCTTGATTCCCTTATAGTTGTGTTTGTTTAACATTTTATCTCTTTCCCTTTCAAAATTCTATGTGTAACTTGTAAGAGTTCCCGTTAATTACTCTTGGCTATTCAGCCTCCACCATGGGACTTAAATTCCCTATTTTACTGTTTCATAAGCGCCTTTTTCGCTACTTGTTGTAATCATATTTGCCTCAGTCTAAAATAAAGTTGGGATTATAGGTTTTTTTTTCCTCTCCTATTTCCTTCTTCATTCCATTGCATTCCCCAAAGAGGAGAATGATGGGTTTTTCTTTTCCTCTCCTCTCCCCTTCTTGATTCTCATTCCATTCCCTAGTGTTGAACCAAACAACCCTTTATTTTATTGTTAGGTAGGACCGTAATGAGTAAAGCGACTAAAGCTGCGATTATTATATTATGGTTAACATTTCTTATTAGATGTTATCCTGTTTTGTTAGGACTATCAATTTCTGTAAAGTGTAAACTCTTAAAGTATAACAATTATGCAATGAGATATGAGATTAGAATGACTAAAACTCATACTTTATGTTTGTTTTACAAAATTACATCAAGGGAAAGGTGAACTTTGCTCATACACACACAAGATATACAAAAATAAATGAATACATTGTTGCCATAATTTGAATGAACTTAAGTAGACTTATGTAGTGGCATGATTTATATTTAAAAAATAATTTGCCAGGATTAGAGTATATTCAATTAATTAATAATGTCACTATTTGGCTGTCTTCTTTCGCGATGAGTTGAATTGAACTTAAAATGATATAAAGTACAGAAATTTCCGTCCATTAACTAATTAAACTGAATTATAAAAAATAAAAAAAAATAAAAAAAAAGGAGGAGGGCCTTATGTGGTAATTTTATAGCTTGAACAATCTTTGATCAACTTTAAATGTGGTAACTATAAATATGCTTCCAAGCAATCAAAAATAAACTTTTTACAATATAAAGTAGTTGGAGCTATGTTGATTTATCCTTCGAAGTAACTTATTTCATCAAAGAACATGCTATAGCTGAACATGTTGACTAGTTAATTATCCGTGATTATCGAGTTCATTAACGCCTATAATCTCCTCACAATTGGCACCTCAATCTATCAAACATCCCACTATAAGCTTTAATCAAACATGGCTCATGAGTTCATTGCAAAACATATCATTTCCATACACCCATAATCTCTTCATGATTCTACTTCACGCCTTAACAAAGTTCCAAATAAAGCTGTAATAATAATAAAAAAAAAAATTATCACACGATATCCGCAGAAATATAGCAACTTATTAACATCCAAAACTCTGCCCTAAACCTTGCCGTCAAACATCCCAGATATATATGTAATTAAACACATTCCCGTGTTTCATTACCACCCATACTCTCTTCGTGATTTCATCCCTAATCCCTCATCCATCCGAAATAATAAAGCAAGCGACACATGTCAACGTACACCAACCCACGCAAAAAAGTTTAGCCCGACTAAAAAAGACACCCTCTTTCCCCACCCCTTCCCTGACATGGCAAATTCACGTGATAAGGAGAGATTTCTCATTATATACACCTACATTTGACAAGTAAAATATAGCTTGATCCACTACAATAAAAAGAGCGATTGAAGGACAAAAACAGGAAGTTGGTGTTTGCTAAATATTATAAAAAAAAATGGGTGAAGTTTTGAAATTATATCCATGATTAAATGCTTGGTGAATAATGGAGGACACACATTTTAAGTTGAACATTTGGAGCTCATAAATTACGTATTGTGCAATAAGGGAGAAACTTACAAGAATCATCTAGTTTGTTATTTCCTTGGCCGTTCGTGCTTCTATTACATTTGAATACATCGGAGACCAATGGAGGAATGCGCTAATGTTTTTTTATTGTTTTTTTAGTTCCAACTCATTGTATTTTAAGAAAATCAATGGTTATAGTTTATACAAGGCTAATGAGTTTTAATTTGACCAAATACTATCAGAAAATAAGAAGTAACGTCGCTTCACTATACTAATGGTATTAATGGAAGTGACACTTGTAGGATAACTAAGCTATGTTTTTCACTTAAAATTTATGGTGATTGATTAGCATAAAGTATACACTTACACTTGCCAAAAAGAAAAAGTAGCAATGTATGTACTACCCACGTAAACTAATATTGTGATGGATTAAACATCATCAAAACTTTCTCCTAGCATTAAACTAATATTGTTAAGGATTTAGCATAGTCAAAACTTTTTCCTAGCACATAATTTGAATTTCCAATCAATGATTGGATAAAACAATTGACCCTTAAAGGACCTATCATGCATCGTAAGAAGATATATAGCCCCTAATTAATGGCAAGATGCATTGTTTTCTTAAAGTTTCATTAGCAATAAGCCAATAAGATATAAGCCATTGCGTCTAGTTAGTATATGTAAAGAGAGATTGAGATTTTAAGAAATAAAGAGTTACAAATTTGTATAAATTGAAATAGGTGTATGCGGTGACAATGATGTCACTATTATTAAGTCTTAGAGATCGAAATGTAATGACTATGAACGAACTTCTAATTAACACAAATTATTATTTCAAGTTTTCTTAGCTTAATTTGTATATTCATTGAACTTACTTTTACAAATGAACAACCTCTAACCAAAACAACATATGTTGATGAATTATTTGCAAAGTATAGCGGCTTATCAACTTCCATAATCTCATCATGATCTTGCTCTTTCATAAAACATCCTAAATAAGCTTTGTTAAAATATGCTCCGTATTCACGAGTTTGCTTGCAAAGTATACAAGCTCAAAAACACTCATCCTCACAATTTTGCCCCTGGTGTGACCTTCTAAACATCCCAAATAAGCTTTTTTCAAACATGTTCACAAGCTATTGCAAGTTATCAACTCCTAAACTCCCATAATCTCTTCACTATTCCGCCTGTCAACCTATGAAACATATCTAATAAAATTGTAACCATACACATTCATAAGTTTTCACAAGCTCTAACAGCTCATCAACACCCACAACCCCTCATGATTTTAACCCCAACCCTTCTGACAACCCAAATGAAACTTCTAACCAATCACGTTCACCAGTTTTTACAAGCTCTAACAACTCATCAACACCCACGCCCCTCACAATTTCAACTCTAACCCCTCAGAATCACATCCACCCGTTTTCACAAGCTCTAACACCTCAAAATCACATCCACCCGTTTTCACAAGCTCTAACACCTCATCAACACCCTCAACCCTTCACAATTTTGACTCCCAACCCCTCAAACACCCCAAATAAAACCTCTACCAATCACACTAATTTTCACAAGCTCCAACAACAATGCCCACAACCCCTCACCTACTAAATCCCAAATATGCGACCGCCACATCTCAACATACTAAGTACCCATTCAAAAAACTTTCCCCCAAAATGCCTCCCTCTTTTTATACCAAAATAAAAAGTAGAGGAAAAAAGAAACACTAAACCACGGTCAATTCATGTGACAAAGATAGATTTCTCCTCATTTCCTCATCATATTCCACTTCCTCCCCATTTTTGCTACAAAACTATCATTCTTCACCTCCTTCATTTTTCCTTTAAAAAAAAAAACCCTCAAACGTATGACGTGTCCTTTCTTTTCTTTCATTCAACAAAATTTTTTATTCTCTCCCTTTTTTACCCCTTATTATAGACTCATATTTCCATTTTCCCCTTCCTTCTTTTTATTACTCCCAATTTTCTCTCTCTAATTTTTTTCTTTTTCTTTTTCTTTTTTTTTCCTCCTCCTTTCTTCTGCTTCATTCATCTCCGAGTTCTTCGATTTTCGAGGCCTCGAAAATTCAATCACACAAATTTTTTTCTTCACTTTCTCTCTCTAAAATTTCTTCGATCTCAATACCTCAAATCTTCTCTCTAGATTATCATCTTCTTCCTTCGATTTCCTTCTTTCTTTTAAGATCTGTAGATTTTTCCTTTCTTTTCTTTTATTTTTTTATTTTTTTTTGTTCGCGAATTATTTTTGTGAAGTTGAAAATTTGAAATCGTTGAATTTCGGATTTTTATTGAATGATTCTCAAAATCTGGTGTTGATTTGTGTCAATTCGCGAAATTACGAAGAGATTTGTTGTGGTTCTTCGCTGTTTGAAGTCTAGGGTTTGCCGATTAAATCGGTGTTTTTTTTTTGTTGATTTTTATTATTTTTTTTTTGAAGAAAATTTGCATGTTGTTACGTGATTAATTCTGGATTATTGATAAAAAAATTGTTGTGAATGGATATGGATTTCAATGGAGATTTGGTATCTCTTGATGCTGAACTGTTGCAGTTGCCTGAGGTTTCGCCTTTGGCGCTTAAAGCGAGTCCTTATCTCGCTCAAGAGCTCTTTGAGCAGTGGCTTTCGCTCCCCGAAACCAATCGCCTGGTAAGCCTTTTTTTTTTCTTCGTTTCGCTTTCGCTGATATTCTGATTGTGTGGTTTGATTGTTGTTATGAATTTTGTGATTATTTGATTGCTTGTTAGATTAGCTTAGGTTGCTTTTATTGTGTGAGGTGTGAAATTATGATGATTCTTGTTTTTCTCGCTGTCCGAAAACATGATGTTTGCTTATTTGTTGATGTTTATTATTTCTGTTGTCTTGATTAATGTGGAACGTAGAGTTATAAGGTATATGTTGATTTGTTGATGCTTTCGTAGTGGTGATCAATGGAGAAATTTTCGTAGTGTAATGTATATCATAAGGTTTTAGTTTGAAGGTTTCAATGTTAATGGAGGTTTCAGCATGGAAAGTGATTTTTGATTGGAAATGAGGTGATTTTGGCTTGATTGTGGGATTTGATTCAGTAATGGTGGTTTGTTAGTTCTGGTTCTTTACAATCAACATCATGCTTAATGTTGAGGAATTTGGTTTGTGCCAAAGTTTCAAGAGCTGTTTATTGAAGCATGTTGTTAGGTTTTGGTTTAAGTTTCCCGCGTATCTATGAATGCAAGTATTTCCGGGTTTATGTCGCTTCATATTTGGGAATTTATTTTTTATGGCAACAATTTAGGGTATAAATTGTGGTAGAGTATATCCTATGAAAAGATATTTTGTTGTATCTACTCTTCCAGGTATTGGTTTATTTGTTACAATTGCAAGGCTATTTTCCTTCCTATTTTGTCTCTGGCTAAAATGGAAAGTTGTTAGCGCTGTGATTATTATTGGGGCTATTGGATTGGTCCACGTGCTGAAAGGTTTTTAGAAACGGCAATTTTAATCCTGGGGGTCCTATGCGGCTATCTATCATATCCTTATGTGCACCGAGCTGCTCTCCACTGATTTCCCACAGATTTATTATTGGTAGATGTTTCCTTATAGCAGTCCTCCACGTGTAAGAGGCAATAAGTTTAATCAAATGAAGATATATACACCTGAGCGAGAATTCACTAAATTTGCTGTGTTCAATATGAGTCAGGGTATTTTAGATGACGAGGGGAAGAAAAATGTGTTCTCTATACTCACTATTTCATTGTTGCTCATTCTGAAACGGAATCCAGTGTTTTGTGGACTCGTATGTCCAAAGGCATCCATTCAGAAGTGCAATCTTTAATTTGTAATTGGAGCTGAGGAATTTTGTACTGGCCGCTGATTTATTAGGGATTGGTGTGATACATCATCAAATTGATATTGTCCTCTGTCTTTTCTGATCTTGCTTTAATTACCACTAGGATCTTATCTAAAAAAAGATGGAAATTGGACTAGCAAAAGCGAGATTTGGACTTCAAGTTAACAGGTCTAAATATGGTTGTGGAGAGTGGAGAATTGTATACCTTAAGTGCTCAAATGCTTATGAAAGTTGATGCCATATGAATTCGAGTCGCAATTTCATAGAATTTGGCTGTTCACATTACTTTAAACTGCAGTTTTCCGGCATTGCAGAATCCATTTCAGGTTTTATTGTGTACAACCTACTGTGTAAGTTCTGTCCGGGTTCGAGGTCTGAAACTTTTAGGGCTTTGTTTTTTTTTTTTTTTTGGTGGGGGTGGGTGGCAGCAAATTGCTGCTGTAGCAGGGTGTCATTCGATTTTATGTGTTACTCATACAATAATTAGTTATGGGTGGTGTGGTGTTAATGGTTAGGTGGCTTTTGGTGATGAAGCTTGACAAGTGTTCTGATGTCTGAGTGTTGTTTGTGGAGAACTATAGATGTGTATAAAGTAAAAGAGTTTGGTCCTTGTAAACATGTTCCAATCTGCACCACCGTATTAACATAGTTTTTTTTGCAAGGCCGTAATGCAAGACATACAAATTTCCAATGCATTATGGTAAATATTGGTATCACATTTAATTGGTGCAGAATGTAATTGTGGAAAAGCCCACAATACAAGATATATGCTAATATCTTGTTGTATAAAAGATCTGGAATCTTGACAGAGTTGACACTAATTGGAGATTCTGCCTATTTCATTTAATACCCTTAGGATTTCTGTCTTCTTTTTTGAAGTTCAAAGTAATAATAACATAGTCTTAGTTGTATACTTGTATGTTTGAAGATGGAATAAAAATTGCTTGTTTGGAACTTTCTAAGCGTTCTTTTCTCATGAAACTTGAAAATCTTGAGAGTTTGTACTTTAGAATGCAGGTGTACTGTTTAGACCAATGATGTTATGATCTGTGAATGCTCTTTGTACGGAAGCTGTATCATTTAGAGCCACAACCAGATGATTTATGAACCATGAACCACTGAACCAGGGGCGTTACTTTAAATATTAGGTTGTTTATCATCCAGACAAGCTTCTTTGTGATCTAGGTGATTTCGACATTCTTGTTGAGGCTATTTGATTTGTACTAGTTCTAGCTTTATGATGTTATTTAACGAATAACTATCTTGAATGTGGAATACGTATGTTTGGTTAACTTATTGAAAAGGGGGTTTTTAGTTGCGATTGCTAGAACAAACGTTCTTGGAATGTCCTCATGACTCCGACGTTTGGGAGGAAAGCTATTGTGTCAAGTTATTACTGTATTTTTACCTCATGATTACTCACTGTACCTCATTTGGCTGGGTGGGTGACACAATCGTGGCCCCGTTGATGTCTAATTTTTGTAATTGTTAGAAGGAAAAAGGGTTTCATAATTTTAGAAGTACTGAAGCTAAACATGGGGTTAATACCAAATTAGAGCAATGGAGGCTAAGGTTGGGGTTTAGAGGGTTCATGTTAAGATGGAATATATGGAATGTCGCTTTGTATGGGTTTCATAATTTTAGAAGTACTGAAGCTAAACATGGGGTTAATACCAAATTAGAGCAATGGAGGCTAAGGTTGGGGTTTAGAGGGTTCATGTTAAGATGGAATATATGGAATGTCGCTTTGTATGGGTTTCATAATTTTAGAAGTACTGAAGCTAAACATGGGGTTAATACCAAATTAGAGCAATGGAGGCTAAGGTTGGGGTTTAGAGGGTTCATGTTAAGATGGAATATATGGAATGTCGCTTTGTATGGGTTTCATAATTTTAGAAGTACTGAAGCTAAACATGGGGTTAATACCAAATTAGAGCAATGGAGGCTAAGGTTGGGGTTTAGAGGGTTCATGTTAAGATGGAATATATGGAATGTCGCTTTGTGATACGAAAAAGGGGCGGGGGGGATGATGCTATGGTGAGGTTGGACGGAAAAGTTCTAGAAATGAGTGAATATTTTACATATCTTGGGTCATTTATTCAAAAGAATGGTGACAATGACCAAGATGTGGGTCACTAGATTAAGTTATGGTGAGAGCAGCCACAAGATTGCCATAAGAGCAGGGTTGCTCTATGGTACATAATGTTGGGGTTCTAAGGAGCACATTCAAGGGGCTATGGAGATGCAGATGTTGAGATGGATGTGCGAGAACACGCTAAGGGATAAAACAGAAACAAAGTCATCCACAAAAAAGTTGGTGTCGCATACATTGCTAGCAAATTGAAGTAAAGCTGTATGCGTTGATTTAGACATGTGAGACGGAACCTTAGGGTGAAGATGACTTGGTTGGAAGGTGTTAGAAAAGATATGAAGCTTTTAGATTTACTAGAGAACAAGGTTCTCGATCACATGGAATGATCTCGGTTCATTTAGCTGACCCCAATTGTAGGACTAAGACTTTGATTGATTAAGATGTGTTACCTTTTAAGAGTTAGTCACTGTAATGTAGCTACACCTCATCTATAATGCTTAATTTTATTTTTCCCACCTTAATGTCTTTATAATTTACTCAATTAGAAATATGGCAATGTGCAAGATTATGGTTTATAGCTTGACACAATGCTGACAATACACTTCTGTTGGTCGTCCTTTTTGTTACATGGAACTATGGGTGTGCATCCATGTTTTCTTAATGTCTTTCTTATAACTCTAGCTTTGAAAGCCTTGAAATTCCATATTTTGTTTCTTTATTAGAAGCTGCTACTTTAGTCTTTCTTATAACATTTGCTTTTTGGCTAAAATTTCCTCCTGTACATTTCCTTTCCGTGTACTTAATCTTTTGTCCTATAATAATGCAGTGTGCTATAAAATGCTTAGATTCTTGTCTTGTTAGATGGTTATCTTCAGTGCTACAAATTGCTTTGGTTTTAGCATGTAAAAGTCGATTTGACTGCAGGTGAAATCGCTAGTCAATGATGCGAAAGCTGGGAATTCTTTAAATGTCCCTGGAAATACTTCTAGTACGAATGCTGCTGCCAGTAATTCCATACCATCTATGTTTCCGGCTGGCAGTGCGCCTCCACTTTCACCAAGAAGCTCATCAGGTTCACCTCGTGTTATGAAACAGAGGGCAGGTCCTTCTTCCTTAGGAAGTCCTCTTAAAGTATTGAGTGAGCCAGTGAAAGAACTGATACCGCAGGTTTGTTTCTTTTCTTAGTGTTTACTTTTGTGTTTTTATGCTAGCTTGTGAGGGTTTTCACTTTTCTTCTTATGTTTATGTTGCAGTTCTACTTTCAGAACGGGCGTCCAGCCCCAAAGGAACTTAGGGAGCGATGTTTGTTTAGGATAAATCAGTTTTTCTATGGTCATACAGAGGGCCTACCAATGAATGGTGAGAAACTGAGCAGTTGTTATGTTTCGTTTTTTTTTTTTTTGGTGTAACAGAACTGGCTTAAGATTGTGAACTTTTTTTTTATCGCTATAGCAGAGTTTAAAATTGTTACAAAAGAAATTTGTAAGCTGCCATCCTTCTTCTCCACCGTTCTCTTCCAAAAGATTGATATCAGTGGCTCAGGATTCGTCACCAGGTATATTACTGTATTCCTAATCGAGGTTAGCTTACAATTTATGGACTCCATATTTTATTTATTAGTTAGTGCAAAAGCAATTACAGCAACAAACAATAAAGCCTTAGTTCCAAAATAATTTGGGGTCGGCTAGACATGTTGTTTTTTGGGTTGTCAAAATATGTGTTTTGTTTTATAGTCCTACTGGATAGGATGTGATCAGTTGTCATTTGATATCTTGGTTGCAATTTCCTTTTGTCGCTTCCTTCATATTGTTTGTTCACTTTGTTGGACTTCATACTTGTTCTTTCTTGCTCATGAATTAATATCTTCTGCATGTATACACATCCGAGTTTGAGGCTGTTGTGTTTGCCTAGATTGTGAAAACTATTATTCTCTGAGTACTATTTCCCGTTAAAGTTTCCATGTACTTCCTGTGGTTTTTTCTGATGGTACAAGTGGGTGATGACTCTATGTTCTGTGATTATGGTTCTTATAAAAACATTTGGGGAATTTGAGATTTGGATGATAGTGGAAAATTGCAGCTACAAAAGGAATGTGGCTATGAAAGTTTTAAACAGGGAAATATTTTGTTGTACATCTGGTTTTGTTCTATTATTCTTTGATGCCAACTTAGAGCATCTCAATGTTCTTCCCCAAGGATGAGGGATGATAATTTAAATGACGCTTTGCTTCAATGAAGGGAGATCCTGGCTGACTAATATTGACTGCTGGTTCTTTGAGTTTTAGATATTTTAAACGCAATGCCTGTAGGAAATAGGCGTCGCTCATGTTGGTGAATTGACTACTAGGTTAAGGAGTAAATGTGGAGTTTGTTGACTGTGTACATCTAATGCTGGGAGCTTAGGTTGTGGTCAAGGTGTTTTAGCAAACTGCAACTATCTCAATCTGACGCCAATTACTGAGTTAGGAGTTTGGTTACATAATTTCAATCAATCAATCACAGCCTTAATCCCAAAAAATTGGGGTCGGCTACATGAACCAAAATTAATCATTCCATGTGGTCATCCACATAAATTTTCCTCCTCCATCGCCTGCGATTAAGAACCTCATCCTCTTGTAAATCTAAAAGCTTCATGTCCTTTTTAACCCCTTCCCACCAAGTCATTTTCGGTCTTCCCCTACCTCGTTTGAGATTTCCATGATCCCACTCTTCCACTCGTCGCACCGGGGCTCCCTCAGGTCTCCGTCTCACATGTCCGAACGATTCTCCCTTAATTATGTCTGTAACCCCAACTTTTCGACTTATTGCTTCATTTCTGATTCTATCTCTTAGAGTGTTCCCGCACGTCCATCTCAACATCCGCATCTCCGTAACTCCTATTTTTTGAATGTGCTCCTTCTTGTAAGCCCAACATTCTGTATCGTAGAGCAACACTGGCCTTATCGCAGGCCGGTAGAATTTCCCCTTCAACTTTAACGGGATGTTTTTGTCACATAACACTCCCGTAGCTGCTCGCCATTTAAGCCACCCAATTTAATCCTATGTGTCACATCTTGGTCAATATCACCATTGTTTTGGATAAATGACCCGAGATATTTAAAACATTCCCCCATATTTAGGGCTTTTCCATCCAACCTTATCATTGCATCACTTACCCTGCTCTTAGTCCCAAAGTGGCATTCCATATATTCCGTCTTACTCCGACTTAGCTTAAACCCTCTGGACTCCAACCTTTGTCTCTATTGCTCTAATTTGGCATTAACCCCCTCTTTAGTTTCATCCACCAATACGATATCATCCGCAAACAACATACACCATGGTACCTCATCTTGGATTGACCTTGTTACTTCATCCATAACTATTGCAAAATGAAAAGGGCTTAACGCTGACCCTTGGTGCAACTCAATTGTGATAGGAAAGTCTTTAGTCAACCCACCACAAGTCCTAACGTTTGTGGACACCTCAAACCAGGTCAATATACCTTTGCGGTATACCTTTCTTTATCATTGCCCACCAAAGAACATCTCTTGGCACCTTGTCATAAGCCTTCTCTAGATCAATAAAAACCATATGGAGGTCCTTCTTCCGCGCCCTATAAAACTCCATCATTTGCCTTAACAAATGAATTGGTTCTATAGTGGACCTCCGAGGCATAAAACCAAATTGGTTTTCAGAAATGCTTGTGCATGCCCTCAAACTATGTTCTATCACTCTCTCGGCCTCTCCCACAACTTCATAGTGTGACTCATAAGCTTGATCCCTCGATAGTTAGAACAATCTTGGGCGTCTCCTTTGTTCTTGTAAACTGGGACCATAGTGCTCTTTCGCCAATCTTGTGGGATCCTCGAAGTCTTCCAGACCTTGTTAAACAAATCTGTTAGCCAATCAATACCCACCTTACCCAAACACCTCCACACCTCCACTGGTATACCATCAGGACCAACTGCTTTCTTTGGTTTCATCTTTTTCAAAGCAGTCTCCACCTCTACCCTTCTAATCCTCCGCACATATTCCATGTTAATTTCCTCCTCATCCACTACCGTATCTCCTGTGACCTCCATAATTTATACAAATTCCTTTCATTTCTTTTGTTCTTGCTTGGATTCTCGGTAGAAGTATTAGACTTGGTAGGAGCTTCTTAGTTAAATTTAGGATTGTTCCTATCAACTTTTATGGGCTTTTAATGTTCAGGATATGGGTCAGACATTGCTGTGGCAAAGTGAAATAGAGAGTAGAGACTAGAGTATGATGTTGAACCTGAGTGGATACTAGATGGAGTATTTTGTTGAACATGAGTGGATGCTAGATGGAATATGCTCTGTGTTAATTTTGCTGTGTTCCACACCTGTCCCTCCTTGTTCTACGTTCAACATATAATCTATCATGAAGGATAAAGGGAAAGGTGAAAGAAAGCGTCGAGGCTGAAGTACGCAGTTGAACATGAGTGTATGGTACTGTCTGCTAGATGGAGTATGCTATGTGAGTATGTGTTAATTTGGTCGTGTTCCACACGTGTCCCTCCTTTCTTTACGTAGAACATATAATCTAATTATGAAGGATTAAGGGAAAGGTGTAAGAAAAGGAGTACATATTTTTAGTAAAAGAAGCTGGGTACCTGTGTTCATAATGTACTTTAAGTCCTATATCTTTATCAGTTTCATTCCCCCATTGAAACAATATGCTGGTGAAGGAATGCACTATAAAGTATTCCTTTCATTTTAAAAAGAGAAATGTAGACACCAATGACAGGATGATTTTTTTTTTTTTTTCCATTTCCCCTTTTTGCCAGTTTTCGTCAAAGCAACTTTAGCTCTATGTCCGTCCACGGTTCACTCCGGATTCGTTAGTCTCCAGTCTTTCTTTTTAGGCTGCATGTGATTTGGAATTCTAGTCTTGTGTTTTATTCGACAATAAATTGATTTTTGATCTATGTGGATATTTGTGTAGGGACGCATTTGCTGATTATTGGGTCAATGGGAACATGTTGACCCTGGACATTACTAGCCAAATATATTCTATCATGAAGCATCCGGATCGCAAATTTTTGACACAGGTGAATGTGATATGTAGTATTTTTTATCATTTTTTTTAAATTTTACAAAGATTGCTTCACAGAATATTTTGGAATTTGTATGAATCTTAAACTTCTTTTGAGATGATTTTTGATGTTGAGTTTGGTTGCCAAACTGCAATGGATGTTATTTAGAAACCAATTTTACAATCTTGTGCAAGGGGCTTGTAGTTTTGGAATGACGGCATATCTCCATTAAGTGAATACAGCTCTTAGGGTGAAAGAAAAGTCTGGGTCATTTTTTCATATACATCATAGTTAGCATTTAACTAACTCTCCCTATTATGGCCCTCAAAGCAAAAAAGCTAAAGCTCCGAAATTCCAATTGTGTTATTAATTTGCTAAGGCCGTTGTGTCTTTGGGTTTTTTTTTTTCCCCTGTTAATCTTGGACTAATTTGTCTGTATTGTTAACTCATTTTCATAGGATGACTTTAAGCCTGTTCTTCGTGAGCTTTTGGCAACTCATCCAGGGCTGGAATTTCTGCAGAGCACGCCAGAATTTCAGGAAAGATATGGTAATTCCTTGTTTTGTTTCTGTTGGTCACAATTTTTCGATTCTTGTTTTCTTAGAATGTTGAGATTTGGTTTCAGTTCATTGTTTTCATGTCGTAGCTACAAATTTCTGTTTATCATGTCATGTGAATTGTAAAATTGAATTGGGAAACCAGACCTTCTGAACATTATTATTTCAGTGCTTGTGCTGGTTGTTTCATTTGCGGCTGTTGTTTGCGACAGAACTTGTACTGATAAATTATCTATAATAATTGTTGAATAAAAATGAATGATTAGATTAACGAACCTTATTTTGATGCTTTCTTTAATTTTTGAGATGTTATCTTTAATGTAGATATTGAGTTAAAATAAACTGATCTATATGTGTAGAGGGAGTTAGTGTTTGTATAAATGTTGATTCAGTATTAATCATTTTGTTCTTTAATGGAACAGCGGAAACTGTAATATACCGAATTTTTTACTACATTAATAGAGCGGGAAACGGTCAACTAACCCTCAGGGAGCTGAAACGTGGAAATTTAATTGCTGCAATGCAACAAGCTGATGAAGAAGAGGACATCAACAAAGTTCTTAGGTAGACTTCTGCTATATTTCTAGACATGGTTTCTTCGTTGAATGTACCATATTTTCATTGGTTTTGGTTTACATGTCAAATGTCCAAGAGCTCAAGGCTCACCTTATGTTTGTGTCAGACTTGAAACTACTAGATTTTTTACTTATGCTCTCTCTTTCTCTCTTTTTGTTGAGGATTTTATTTATGCAACTTTAAGCACTGTTTTAGTCGCTTAATTTTAAACTTCAACAAGCGTAGTGTCGTTGTAATTCTTTTAGTTTTGATGAGGGAGCACCGGAGCAGGCTGGTGGTAAGTTAAGACATTGTGGTTATCAAAAGGCAACTTATCTGACCGTATTCAGGTGTTTTTATGTAAGCATCAATATAAAGTCGTCTTTTGGTTTACTGTGGGTACTGGTACCTCTCTGATGGTTTGCTTCAATATGCTTTGGTGATTTTTTGACTTCTGTGGTCTCTTGCTATTGCATTGTAGGTATTTTTCCTATGAACACTTCTATGTGATATACTGCAAGTTCTGGGAGTTGGACACAGACCACGATTTCTTGATTGATAAAGAGAATCTTATCAGATATGGAAACCATGCACTTACCTACAGAATTGTAGATAGAATATTTTCCCAGGTAAAGTTTTATTACAGCTTTGTTCTGTTTTTTCCTATGATCAGTAGTTTTTCGTGCCAGTTTGCTGCCTTTTCTTTTCCTTGCGAACTTTTTCCTTGTTCTCACGTCATAGTTTTGTGTTAGGTTCCAAGAAAGTTTACTAGTGCTTCTGAAGGAAAGATGGGATATGAAGATTTTGTTTATTTCATACTGGCAGAGGAGGATAAATCATCAGAACCCAGTCTTGAGTATTGGTATGTTTGTTAGAACTTGTTTTTAGTGCCTATACTCCATATTACTATTTCTGCTGGCTAAAATCCCAGCTTGGCTTTTGCCTTGCCTTTAGAAAAACATTAAGGAAATGATGATTGAAGAAATGTAGATCTTGTTGGTGTCAGGTTTTAGTCATTGCTAGCTGTCAGTATATATATGTGATTAACTCATGTTGAAACTCTTTTTTCATCCACAGGTTTAAGTGCATAGACTTAGATGGAAATGGGATTATCACAAGAAACGAAATGCAGTTCTTTTATGAAGAGCAGTTGCATCGAATGGAATGTATGGCTCAGGAACCTGTACTTTTTGAAGATATATTATGTCAGATTATTGATATGGTTGGACCTGAGGTATGTCATCTCTGCACTACCTGATGTCATTTCCTACTTTTTGAATTTGATATTGATGATCTCTGCAGTACTTGTCAATTCAGGTTAACGGGTTTGGGTTATGTTTTGGGTTACCCTCAAAAAATAAACAAATTGTGTAAATATTTGATATCATCATGAAAAATGGCTCAAAACGGGTCAATTGTGCTGGGTTATGGGTCGGGTTGTGACTGTATTGCGGGTTATTATTCGGGTTGAGTTTTCGAGTCGAGTCAAACTTTGACAGGTTGCATTCGTGATTTGGTCTTTTCTTTCATTCTTTATTACATTCTATTCCCTCCCCCCAATATTAACTTGTTTTTCTTGAAAGTGTTGATGTAATAGTAGGGTTTTTTCATCAAAGAGGTATATGTGGTTGGAGACACAACGGGTTGTCTTTTATTAAGAGAGGAGGAAAGAGGGAAAAGAACTCAGATTTAATCTTCCTGGAATGGATGTTGACTTGTTGAGAAGTACTGTGGAACAAGTAAATAGAAGGAAGATAGGAAAGCTAATATGTGAGCGAGCCTGGGTGGGTTCTGTAGCAAGCTTTGGCTTTTGTTTGGTTGTGTAAATTTAGATGCTCTATTGTAGGGAGTAACTGCATTGTGGTGGTAGTCCAGGAATATTTTCCAATCCAGGTTACATAGATGCTTCTTGTAGGTGACATACTTGTCTTTATCATGGCCTGAACATACTTAAGAAAATGTGCCTTGATTGTATTTCTTGTCTTGTTCACTTGTACAAGTATATTAGGCCTATGTCGTATTATAGAATGTAGGAAAGTAAGAGAAAATAGAATTTTTATCCAAAGAAAGTTATGTGGTTTTGCTATATATAACTCCCGGCTCCCTTTGTACTTTATCATAGAGTTTTTGTTTTTCCATTGTTTAATTATTACCCGGGCCTTTTTTTCTTTTTCTTTATATATATGTATATATATATATATATTTAACCAACTTATTATTATTAGGGACCGAAGAAATTTAGATGCAAATTCGCTATATCACCGAGACTAACCTTTGGGTGTTGTATCCAAGAAGGGATTGCAGGATTGACAATTTGCTTTGAAATTTAAGGGGATATGGGGATAAGGTCAAAAGAGTGTCTCGACTAGTTATATGGATATGGTTAGTATATAAAGTTTTTGAAAATTCTTTCGACACTTTTATTTTCATAAAAAATATAGTTGTATGAACTATGAATTAAAATTAACACTTAATCGTGTAAAAGTTGAGGAAAGGAATTTTTTTTAAAAAGGTAAAAGGTATGAACTTTGGAGAAAGTAGATAAAAAAGAAGTAAATAATTAATATTAGATTAAATTGCTCACTCCCCAACTCCCATGACTGCTTGTAGTGGTATTTAAATAAAAGTTTGAAAGTAAAAAGGTAATGAGTGGGGTGGGTAGAAAGATACAAGTAAAGAAATATAGTAAAAGAAAAGACAAGTGGGGTAGGTAGATTGAAAGATAAAGTTGGGGTAGTAAGAAAAAGAAAAAAGAAAAAGAGAAATATCATGTTGAACAGAACCCACCGGAGAAGACTGCCAGCCGAGGCAATTGACGATGGAAACAACAACATGGTTGGATTTTTGAACTGAACAAAAGCCCTTATATTTTAATATAAAATTAGGTAAATTTACGCCTTAGCAGTTTTAGGGTTTGGTATTGGGTCCTTTTCCGATATGCGACTCAACACCTCCACCTAGGTGTGTTGTGACTCATATTGTGTCGACACATGATACCATAGCAAACTCATCAAAATGACTGATGTCTTAGTATTGGGCACAAACGTTACTTTGTTCACTTGATTATTTGATTATTAAATATATTTTTATCCATATTTAAGGAGTTATTTTTAGCTGATAATTGGGGGGCAAGTAATGCTTTAATAGCCAATACAAAGGTACTTGATTGAGTTGGATAAATAGAAAACTGTCTTGTTACCTGGAATCTCAACGTCAGGAATATTGCTGGTTATGTCTTGTGTTAGATACTGTCAGTTATTTTGAAGGCCTGGTATGTTGTTCAAAGTATTTGATGCTTTCAAAATATTTAATTGCAACACTTCTTTATTCGTGCTTTGCCAGTGGGCATTACTTACTTACCCCTCCCAAAAAAAAAAACCCTTAGAATTCCTATTTTTGCTCAAAATATTGACACATAACCCAAAATACCCCTTTTCAATCTCCTTCATAATCATCCACCATTAACACCATCATTCTCTTCCACCATTAGCACCATCCTTCTACCTCTTCAACCATCTAAAAAGATCAGAGCTTTACGGTTGTTAACAAACATAATCAAAACTAATGCTAAATCCAATTGGACCATACCCAGAAACAAAAATCAAATTCAAACATACCGATAAACAAATCCAATCAAAATCTCTCAAAACATACTATCCTCTTCAACCCCTTCCACCATTATGGACCTATTTGGTAAGGTGTAAAACGTTTTCCCTAAAAACAATTTCCTAATTTTACTTTGTTTGCTTTGGAGTAAAACATTAATATGTAAAACTTGTGGTGGAGAACCATTTTCCTCCTCGTTGAAAACATTTTCCCTCAAAATTAGGAGAAATTATATTTTCTTTCACAATTGAAACTTTATTTTCAGTTCAACCAAACAGTGGAAATTACTAAAGCTGTAAAATCAATTTATATATAACCAAACAACGGAAAGCTTTTATGAAAATGAGTTTTCGAATGTGAAACGTTTTTAATTTAAAAGGTTTCCCATGGAAAACCATATTCATCTAAAAATGTTTTACACCCTACCAAACGGAACCAAACACCACCATCCTCTCTTTCACCATTAACTCCACTACACTATTTAACACCACCACGCACCATAAAAATCACCGCAATTTATTATTATTTTTTTAATTTATAGTGTAATCATCTCAGCTGGACACCCTTGGGGTAATTGTATCCATGGGTAATCGCTGGGAACGATTATACATAAGATAAATCCAAAGAGATCCCTCATGGCTATATTTTCCTAAATTTACAAAGCACAAAAAGTAATTATTTAGATGATTGTGGATGGTGCCACAAGTGAAGTCTTGCGATTAATTATTTAGGAATCCAACGAGATTTTGCATGAATATTTTTTTTTTTTACAAAGCACAAACACTTATGGATGATTGTGTATTGTGCCACAAATGAAGTGTTGCGATTAATTTTGAGTCGAGAAAGTATATTGTTCAAGCCTCAAAGGGTGAAACAAGTCTTTGGCTCCATCTTTATATTTTTCCTAATTGCCTTTGCTTGATATTATATTTGAGAATTTGACAAACATCATGTTCTTTTGCAGAATGAGAGTTATTTCACCCTTCGTGATCTTAAAGGAAGTAAACTTTCAGGAAGTGTTTTTAACATCCTCTTCAATCTTAATAAGTTCATGGCTTTTGAAACTCGTGATCCATTCCTTATTCGCCAGGTAGATTAAAATGTTTAATTGCTTAGCTTCTATATTTGCTTGTTTGCTCGTGTAAATACTTAAAATTTTACAAGCAGGAGAGGGAGAATCCAACCTTGACAGAATGGGATCGCTTTGCGCATAGAGAGTATATTAGACTTTCTATGGAGGAAGATGTCGAAGATGCTTCTAATGGAAGTGCAGAAGTTTGGGATGAATCTCTTGAGGCCCCATTTTGAGTTAGATTTGGTAATTTTTTATTCCGACATTGATTCATTTGTTGGACGTATGCATATTCTCATGATTGTGTTAACATATAAAAATTTGAACTTGCTTGTTTCTCAACTAATATCAACTATGAAGCAGATAGTTTGTTATGATTAATGGTTGAAGGAGTGGAATTAAGGCACTCTAAACCTTTCAAGGTTGAAGATTAATTATGTTCAACACCTAGGCGTCCACCAAACTTGGGAGTGTGTTTGGTTAGTGATCAACTGATTGTGGAAGGAAGGGGGTGGGAAGTGAAGGGAAGAGTGAGGTCGTAGTTTCCTTCCTAAAATTTTCAACTTTGGAAGAATTTGTTTTGTCAAATGGGGAAGCAAAATAATCTATCCAATTCACTTTTTGTCCCTTGTGTGCTTACTAAACTAGTGAAAATGTATGCTCTTTTAGCCTCCAAACTTAGTTTCAGACAGAATTTGTGGAAAAGAAACAGGAGTTTGTAATGTTGCAGTACTATCATATGTTTAACTGCCTTGATGGCTCTATGATATAATTGTGTCTTATGGTTTGGTTGTGTTTGTGCAGTTGCTTCACTACAAGATGCTAGTTCTTTCATGTAGCAGGCCGTCGGATGGGAACATGGTCAATGTAATGGAATTGGCCTAGCTGATGACAAATTTTCATCAGATACAGATGCCTAAGCTAGGCTGGTTGATGTATACCTTAGTATAAGACGTCTTGAAGATTTTTATCTGATAACAAGCAGTGCCTAGTTTGTCGGCTCCATATCGGATTCCATAGGCCTCATGGGATAAGGGGAGTGGTCATCTGCTGACAGGTGATTTAGTAGAAAGCAGGAAATGGTAGTTTTAGAACTTTTGGCAATTCTTTTGGGTCTTCGCTGTAAGATGTCGTTTTGTCTTTTTTATATTTTCTTTCTTTCCTTTGATTTTGATCTATTCTTTCAATTTAAATATTTCCTTCTGTACTCATGTCTTTTTAAGGAGGTTATTTATATGTATTAAATTAGTCCCTTCTTATGGAAATGTTTGAGTTTCTTTGATACATTTTCTCTGATTTTTCAAGATGTTTGTTGTGCTGTATTTTTGAGTTCAAAGCCAAATGATAATCAAGGTCATGCAGGCTCATATCAATTGTTTTTTTGGAGTGCACTATACTAGGGACATGGGGTTTGACATTGGTCTCGATTGTGAGGTGAAATGTTATTGGGCAATGTGCATGAGAATATCCATGGTAGAACTGGGTTTATTGAGTATGATATAATCTAAAATAAACTACCTCCGTCATGGCGTCCTGTAATTTTTGGTTAGCGGGCTCACTTTTTGTTTGAGCTTTTTAGCTTAAATGTTATGAAAATTAAGGGACGGAGGGAGTAGTAATTTGTCCATTTGATTCAAAGCTAATTTTTAAATCCAATGAATATATATGTTTTTTATCTTTTCTTTTTTTCCCTTTGTGTATAGCCTGTTGTACCAAAAAAATTACCTAGGTTGCACGGACACACCTCTAACTTGTCATACCTTGTGTCTGACAGACTGACACCGACATGACACGACACTGACACACGTTGGACACGCGTACCCACGATGTCATAACTGATTAGGCTCACTCGAGTATTCCATAGCTTTTGAGTTATGTTTTCCACTTTAATTGTTTATGCCTTGTAGGTTTTTAGTAGTTATTATGTTTAATAATCATATTATCATCACCAAATTTCGTATTTACATTTGTATTCTATTGAAATTATGTAGAAATTTATTTATTTTCTTATTGTTTTTTTTATGTACCTGTAACCTCAGTTTTTTCAATGGCGTTTTCTCATATTCGTTTTGTGTCCGTACTCGTACAATTACCTTAAGATTGAGTTAGCTTGAATGCACGAGTAGTGTTCAAGTTGAATACAACTCTTTTGTGGGTACCTGATATAATCAAAGGATTTTGGGATGGGGATGCATCTTGTCAATAACAGTTATCCAGGTTAATTGTCAATCACGAATGTTTTGTAGTTGAGGCGTACTGTAAGTCACAAATTAGCATCATAGGTTTATCTCTTTGAATGAAACATGGGTCAATTGTAAAAAATTTATTAGACGTCACACCATCTATGTGTTTTGAAACGATAATTTCTAATGGGAGGGTGATCGTTCAGTTAAATGGGGAAAAATTTGACATGAATGGATAAACGCTACTTAAACTATTCTCAATTCAATCTAATCTAAAAATTATTGGGTTAACCTGATTTTAAAGTTGTATTCTCCATCCAAACCCTACATAGATTTTAATTTTTTCCAAATTGGATAGTTGGTTAACTAATAAATTTGTTGCTTAATGTTGAATCTACAGAGAGTCAATAGACATAAAAATGAATATGTTGTCAATTCTTCCCTAGCCCTTGAAATTGGAAGGAATCTGCAGAGCTTTCTTATCAAAGGATGTTTATCTAAGGTTATGTTCGGTTCAATTTACTTAATCTTTCTATTGCTTATTGTAAAAATTCACATCAGACCACGTCAAATCATAAAAGTTGAGATCATATCTTCTTATCAGCTTTGATTTAGAGTTTATTTGATAGGATGTAAAACATTTTCGAATAAAACATTATATAGGTTAGTCGAGTTAAAGTTACGTCATTTTCAATTTGGTTCAACCTGACCAATCTACATAATTCAATGTGACCAAATCCGTTATAATTAAGTAGGTTGAGTTGGATCAACGAGAATACCCAACATATTATTGGGTTAGCAAATTAATCATTTTTGCTACCGTAACAAAGTAAATTATTTGTATATTTTTAAGGTCTCGTCAGCCACAAATGGTGATAATGAAAATGAAATGTACGTAATTTTTCGAAAAAACAATCTATTTTCATTCAAATGGTGCTACTTTATCCCACATATGACATATTGTCTATATAGCTTCACATTAATGCATTACTACAATTCCACCTAATACATACCTCCGGATTGGTATGGTTGTAACAAAATACATGAAGAAAATACAAGTTTGGGGATGAACTTCCATAGTTACTCACCATTGGAGATTAAAATGTGTTCCCAACTAATACATTTAAATCCCATTCTCACTAGCATATAGACAAGAATCAAGGAGGAGCTTTATTTAGCACAAAGCCTAAATTTTATTGAAGATTAGTCATGTACAAGGAGTAGCACAATGAAAGAAAGTGCGTCATTTACCACTAATAAAATAAGAAAGTACAATTACTTTCATATAGTTTAAATAATTTTGTTACACTTGCATCATTACTGAGTGATCAAGCAGAAATCAGAATTCACTACTCATAAATCAATCACCAACGCAGCAAATACTGAAGTGTAGGCGTGTAGCCCATTGCCTCTCACTTCTCAACCCGTTCACTCGATGTCCCAGTTACTGCTTTCTGTCAAGTTAAACACAGATTCCGTAAGTTAAACATTAACAAAACATGATTTTCGAAGAATAAAAGAGGGTAGGAATATGGTGAGTTGGCAAATAGAATCTACAGCAAATAATTCTCTCAGGAACCTATGCTTTTACATGAGCTGTTGCTTAATCATGATCATTTGCTGCACTTACGGTTCTATAGATTGTCCAGGAAAAGAACACTAAATCAAAGCAAGTCAGTCATGAGAATAGAAAAACATGGTTCATGTATTTGAATTACCTGGATGCAAGACAAAGTATATTGCACATCGCTTTCTGAAATTTGATGGTGGAGTACAACCCTGAATCTGTTAAAATACGATATTTAAGTTGACTTCCGATATGCCATGGCTAAGCATTGACGATTCATTAAAACAATGATAAATTCCTCACAGGAAATAAACTACAAAAAGTAGCAAGATGATTTATAAAAAAAGACACATTGTACATTGTTACCACTTACCAACAAAAGAAAAATGAGAAATGCATGATGCAAGTCAGCAGACAGCAAAACTTTATTATACCAAGGAAAATGAACTGTACTGCAGGACAAAGGATAATCACCTGAATGTATTTTCTAGCATGACCAATATACCATGCTCCTCTAAAAATTTGCACAGTTTTGGAGCTGTTATGTTTGAGGTCTCACATAAGTTAACATATATCTGATCAGAAATGAAAAAGGAAGCACAATAAGATTGTTTGAAGCACAATGACACAAGTAAAGAGCAATTAGTTGAAAGCATTGAAGTTGGGCATTCTCAATTGTATGACTATCTAAATGATAAGTAGATGTGTTTGCAGAAATAGATAAAGTGGTGAGCCAATTGTACATGATAAGAATGTTCTTAGTTTATATTAGCGCTATGTCTGGATTGCAACAATAGAGGAAAAGGGAGTGAGGGATGAGAAGAGAAAGGAAAAGGTAAGAAGGGAGGGGAAGGGAAGGGAAGAAGCGTGTTCCATTTTCCTTTCAAAAAATTTCATAATTGAATGGCTTGATTTAGTTATGCTATCTATACAAGGGAAGACGAGTCCCTCACTCCCCCTTCCCTCCAAATCCTCTCGTCCAATTATGGTGTAAGTGAGAGTTCAATGCTACTCCTAAGTGTTCCAGCCATGAGGTATAATGGTATATTGCATATATGAGTAGCTAGCTTGTAGAGTACTCACAATATTAGTCTCAACTGAATCCATATCGACTTTTAGCCCTGTAATTTGGTTCAACCCACCTGCCATGTCCCAGAAACTATCTCAAACAACTGAAAGTTTGCAAACAAATGACTGTATTTCTGAAACGTGAAAATGAGTTCGTTGCAAAAAGAAAAAAAAAGATGGATAACCTGCTAATAGCTTAGCATTCTTATGGTCATCCTCAAGTTTTTTCACATTTTCTTGCAATGCGACCAAGGCAGCAGCACACAGGATACCAATCTGTCTCATCCCACCACCTAAAGTTTTCCTCAGTGCCTTTGCCTACACATATACATGCAAAAACGCCAAAACGGTTAAAATGTCAAATCTACATAACTACATACAAGTATACAACAGCAAAAGAAGATTACATATGGTTTGAGTAAAAGTGATACCTTGGTTATAAAGCTCTTTGATCCAACAATCACAGAACCAACAGGTGCTCCAAGACCTTTTGACAGACATACCTTCATTCAAAGTCAGAGGAATGTCAGTGCAACATGCGGTGTTGTGGATATTATAGTAAGGAAGTGATATAGATCTAAGTGACAAATTCAATGACTTGGCAACAAGTTACCGAAACTGAGTCAGCTGCTTGCACCAGTCTATCAACAGGAACCCCAAGTGCCTGCTGACCAAAGTATATGGAATTAATCAGTGACAGATGAGTAAGTGCAAGTTAAAACCACAGGAGATTAGGGGACAATATAAGGCATCGACGAAAAAATGGATAGCTAACTCTGGATTTCAACTTCAAAACAATATTTCACGAGATTAACGGACAGCATAGAGCCTTACTAAATGTTTAGCTGTAGCCCTGTAGGTAGTACCCAGTAAGTTATAGAAATTGAATAAAACATTTTTTTTTTGGCGAATTACATCGACTTCAGAAGTTACCAAGCCATTAAACAATTTATTCTCACAAAAATAAGCTCATGGTATGTCAGTGTTTCTGGTGGAGACAGATGATTCTACAGTTTACAGGACTCGGTGCAATTTACACTTTTACAGTATATGCAATCTCGAAACTCCCTTATAGAATCCATTGAGTACATTGGACTACATTCTTATAAGTCCTAATTGTGATTTACTAATTTCCGGTGCTAAAAACCCAGTAAAATTTCTATGAAGGGTATTATTTCGTAAGGCTCTATCATGAGCATAGTTTAAGATAAAGTTCGTGAAGTTCCACTCACCGTAGCAGCATTGAAGATGCGAGCTCCATCTATATGTAGCTTCAAACCATGCTTTTTTGCTAACTCTCCAACTTTATCAGTGTATTCTACAGTAAGGCATCGGCCACCAGAGCTGTGATGCAACAGGGGAAATAATGGTCACCATAGATTATAGAAAGTTAGTGGAAATGATAGTTGACTGCTGAAACTTTGCATTTTGTTATTCATGGAACCAACGACCTCGAAATATAAGTCATCTTTTTAGTGCATAATATAGCACATTAAATCAAACATACAAGTTGGAGGCATCGATCATGTAAAAGTGTTGACATAGGCCATTTCCTTAACATAAAAGGAGAGTGTACAACACTATTACTGCTGAATGCTTACAAGAGAACCTAGAAGAATCACCTGTAGAATATTTTCTCCCAAGGACACAAACTCGAATTCATCTTCTCAAAAATTTAGAAAGCTTAGCAACAGTATAAAAAAAAGACTTACTTTGCATGCGAGTTCTCAATGCATATAAGTCTCGTAGTGGGAAAAAGAAGGCTGCCTTTTGGATCTCTAATAGCAGCCTCAATCAAATCCAAATCCATAGTTCCGTCTTCTTTATTCTTAACCGTTCTTGGGTGCACCCCACCAATAGTAGAAATGCCACCATTCTCATAAATGTGGATATGAGAGATGTCTCCAAGTATGACTTCACTACCCCTTACATCACAATGCACAAGTACACTAACGAGATTACCCATAGTCCCTGATGGAACAAATAACCCAGCCTCTTTGCCCATGATTTTGGCCGTCTCAGTCTCAAGGTGGAGAGCAGTTGGGTCACAACCCAATACATCGTCATCAACCTCAGCATCTGCCATTGCAATACGCATTGCTTCAGTTGGTTTGGTGACGGTATCTGATCTCATGTCTAACACCCTCTTGATCATCTCTCCATTATCTAGAGAAAATTTAAAAAGTCAATAATGGTACGAAGGAAATGGAATCATGTTGAATACATTGCATTGAGTATTATGTTGCTTTATTCCTTCAAACATATAATGTATGTTCTCTAATTTCAAGCTCAATGCTCTAATATCTAGTTCAAAGCAAACTGAATAAAACTTGGACTATGATGATCGTAGTTATAACATAATCATAAGTATTAAGAAACGAGAATAAGATCAAAACCATTTTTCATGGGACAAAACTAGTCTCTTAAGGTGTGGAAAACATTTTCCTTCCAAATTAAAAGGTAGGTAAATATGCCACATTAAAATCCTATTTCTACACATTGTTATTCTTTCCTCTTGTCTACCCTAATGCCTCCATTTAATTTTCATATTCTTTCATCTCCACCTTTTCTTGCATAGAACCAATCAAATATTCAAAGAAATTAGCTTCCAATTGTATTTTCCTTACAAAATAATTTCCACGATAAACCATTTCCATAAAAAAAAAAAAAAATCCATTTAAACAAATAGAGCCTTGTCTAGCCAAAGGACAAGATTACAAAAATAAAACATCCATTATACATAGTATTGAACTTTTTTTTTTTGTGAAGTATGCCGGGCAATATGACACGTTAATGTTGAGAGTTTGAGACGATGTAGGAACTATAGTGTAAATCCAAATCGTAACTAGTCATTTTAAAAGAGTGTTTAGGTAAATTTTACAAATAGAGGAAAACAAAAATGTTCATTGGATTTGAAATGAATTAAAAATTAGCTTCAAACCAAATGAACATTTTTTTATTTTGGGAAGTACAAACGGTTGTATCACACTACTCCCTCAATCCGTTTTAATTTATTTTTTGCATTTTGATTATGGACACTATTCAAAAATCACATTTTGACCATTATTTGAACTTTACATGTTAGTAAAAACACGTTCATATGTGGTTTTGTTTGATGAATCTCAATTTATACTATTAGACTAAAGAATATCAATTTATTATAATTTTTATAAATACAAAATTAAAAATATAAGCATTATAAAAATCGCATTGGAAAACATGTAAAATGAAACGGAAGGAGTAGCATGTACATCCTCGAATATCTACTTTATAATATTTTTGACCCCAAACAAACAAATGACTTATTTCATTCTACAATTATATTTTAGTAGGTACTCGCTTCACTATCCTATATCTATCCACTACCATTTTGACGTAGAAATATCAAACAAAGCAACAAAAACAAGAATCAGAAATTTGCCAAAGAAAAACAAACTCGGTCATTATCATGAAGTTATAAAGAACAACATCTCAATGGTATATGATCACCAAAATTCATTCATGCAAAACTAAATTACAAGAAAAAAGAAAAAAAAAGATGATTGTTTATGATCACAAAAAAAAAAAAAAAAAAAAA
>PYUH01000009.1:1487048-1497559 GCA_016808085.1 Suaeda aralocaspica
CATGCTTTTTGTAACTCTCCAACTTTATCAGTGTATTCTACAGTAAGGCATCGGCCACCAGAGCTGTGATGCAACCGGGGAAATAATGGTCACCATAGATTATAGAAAGTTGTGGAAATGATAGTTGACTGCTGAAACTTTGCATTTTTGTTATTCATGGAACAACGACCTCGAAATATAAGTCATCTTTTTAGTGCATAATATAGCACATTAAATCAAACATACAAGTCGGAGGCATCGATCAGTAAAAGTGTTGAATAGGCCATTTCCTTAACATAAAAGGAGAGTGTACAACACTATTACTGCTGAATGCTTACAAGAGAACCTAGAAGAATCACCTGTAGAATATTTTCTCCCAAGGCACAAACTCGAATTCATCTTCTCAAAAATTTAGAAAGCTTAGCAACAGTATAAAAAAAGACTTACTTGCATGCGAGTTCTCAATGCATATAAGTCTCGTAGTGGGAAAAAGAAGGCTGCCTTTTGGATCTCTAATAGCAGCCTCAATCAAATCCAAATCCATAGTTCCGTCTTCTTTATTCTTAACGTTCTGGTGCACCCCCCCAATAGTAGAAATGCCACCATTCTCATAAATGGGATATGAGAGATGTCTCCAAGTATGACTTCACTACCCCTTACATCACAATGCCAAGTACACTAACGAGATTACCCATAGTCCCTGATGGAACAAATAACCCAGCCTCTTTGCCCATGATTTTGGCCGTCTCAGTCTCAAGGTGGAGAGCAGTTGGGTCACAACCCAATACATCGTCATCAACCTAGCATCTGCCATTGCAATACGCATTGCTTCATTGGTTTGGTGACGGTATCTGATCTCATGTCTAACACCCTCTTGTCATCTCTCTCCATTTCTAGAGAAAATTTAAAAAGTCAATAATGGTACGAAGGAAATGGAATCATGTTGAATACATTGCATTGAGTATTATGTTGCTTTATTCCTTCAACATAATGTATGTTCTCTAATTTCAAGCTCAATGCTCTAATATCTAGTTCAAAGCAAACTGAATAAAACTTGGACTATGATGATCGGTAGTTATAAACATAATCATAAGATTAAGAACGAGAATAAGATCAAAACCATTTTTCATGGGACAAAACTAGTCTCTTAAGGTGTGGAAAACATTTTCCTTCCAAATTAAAAGGTAGGTAAATATGCCCATTAAAATCCTATTTCTACACATTGTTATTTTTCCTTGTCTACCCTTATGCCTCCATTAATTTTCATATTCTTTCATCTCACCTTTTCTTGCATAGAACCAATCAAATATTCACAAGAATTAGCTTCCAATTGTATTTTCCTTACAAAAATTTCCACGATAAACACATTTCCAAAAAAAAAAAAAAAAAAAAAATCCATTAAAACAAATAGAGCCTTGTCTAGCCAAAGGACAAGATTACAAAAATAAAACATCCATTATACATAGTATTGAACTTTTTTTTTTGTGAAGTATGCCGGGCAATATGACACGTTAATGTTGAGAGTTTGAGACGATGTAGGAACTTTAACTAGCATTAAAAGAAAGGGATTCTGAAAAGGGGGGGGAGCGGAGGAAGCGGATTTGCTAAGGAAGGGGAGGGAGAGGGATAACGGGGAGAAGGATGGAGAGGACAGGGGGGGCGGGGTGAATCTGTGCGGAGGAAAAGGGAGGGAGTGGTAGAAGGCGAAGAGGGGGGAGAGGGAGGAAGGATTAATGGGGAGGAGGGGACGAGGGGAGGAGAGGTGAAGAAATGAGAGGGAGGGGTCGGGAAGGAGAGAGGAAGAGCGGGAAAGACGGGGAAGGAGGCCGGAATACGAGGCGGAAAGAAGAGAGGAAAGAGACGAGAGGGGAAACGGGAGGAGAAGAGGAAAATAGGGAGGGAGCAAGGGAGAGGCGGGGGCGACGGAAATGGAGGGGAAAGATGGGGAATGAAGGCGGGAAGGGAAAGAGAAGGGAGAGGAAGTCGTCCGGAGGGGAGGGAGACCCGCAAGAAGCCGACAGCGAAGGGGAAGGAGACGGGGGGAGAGAAAGAGGGAAGGGAGGGGCGAGGGAGGAGAGAAAGAAGAGGAAGGGGAAAGGGGAGAGGGAGCCGAGAAGAGAGGAGGGAGAGGGGGAGAGAGGGAGAAACGAGGGGGGGGAGAGCCGGAGGCGAGGAAGGAGGCGGGCGGGGAGGAGCCCGAGGGAGGGGAAGGAGGCGGATGGGGGTGGGAGGAGGGAGGGAGCGCGGAGGAAGGCGGGGGGAAGGAGGACGGGGAGGGGGGAAGGGAGGGGGGCGGGAGGAAGAGGGAGGGTGGGGAGCGAAGCGAGGGGGGAAGGGGGGGGGGGAAACCGGGCGAGGGGAGGGAGGGAGGGGGAGGAAGGGGAGGAGGCGGAAAAAAAGAGGGGGGGGGGGGGCCCGGCGGCGGAGGTGGGGGGGCGGGAGGAGCCGAGAACGGGAGAGGAAGGCGGAGAGGAGAAGGGGGGGGGGGGAAGGAGGGACGAGAGGGGTGAAATATCTTAAAACTTAAATTTATATATTATATATTTTTTTATTATATACTATGCTTCTTAGATTAGTGTAAATCCACATCGTAACTAGTCATTTTTTAAAGAGTGTTTAGGTAAATTTTACAATAGGAGGAAAAGCAAAAAATGTTCATTGGATGGAAATGAATTGAAAAATTAGCTTCACACCAAGAAGATGTAACAATTTGTTTGATATTGAGGTTGCGGAAGTACAAACGGCTTTATCAACACTACTCCTCTCAATAGTTTTATTATTTTTGCGTTTTGGATTATGAACCATATTCAAAAAACATTATTGACACATTATTTGAACGTTACTATTGTTCGTTATAAAACAAGATTCATATGTAGTGTTTGTTTGAAGAATTCTCAAATTAATATATTAGGTCACTAACGACTTCAATTTCATTCGTAATTTTTATAAATACACAAATTACAATATAAGCGATTATAAATACTCGCACTTGGAAAACAATGTACAAATGAAAGGAAGGGAGTAGCCATGTTACAGTCCGCGAATATCGTACTTTATAATATTTTTGATCCGCAAACAACACACAATGACATTATTCTATCTAACAATTAATTTTAAGAAGGTACTTCGCATATTCCTACTATCCTATAATCTATATCCACTACCATTTTGACGAGAATATCCAAACAAAGCAACAAAAAACAAGAATCAGAAATCTGCACAAGAAAAACAAACTCGGTCATTATCATGAAGTTATAACGAACACATCAAATGGATTATGATCACCAACATTCATTTCATGCCACCACTACAATTACAAGAAAAAAGAAAAAAAAAGATGATTGTTTATGATCACTAAAAAAAAAAAAAAAAAAAAAAAAATTCATACATAAAAAACTAATCAAAAAATTCATACATGCAAAAATAAATAATTAAAAGAAATGAATTCAGAGTTAGAGGATAGAAATATACCATTTTGAACAGCAACTTCACCCATTTTATCTCCTGAAATTTCACCCAAAAATTAGAAGGCTAACAATTTTAGAAACCAATTTCTGGGTTTTAATCCTTGATTACACCCTTCTAAAACCCAGAATTTATAAATAAATTTAGAAAAAAAATCTGAAACAAAATTAAATGAGAATAACAAAAGAGATTGTGTTTTGTTAGTCCAACTTATTTTCTATGGAATTTGTTTTAGTCTTGTGAAGTGAAAGCTAGTATACTAACGCAAAAAAAAAAAGCAGTATAAGTAGAATAAAATGGTTACAAACTTACAAATTAAAAAGAAAGAAAGCGTTTCCAAGAGCATAGGACACGTAAAATTTTGTGATAATGAAATGTCAAATGTGGGCAAATTTGGTGCCCACATCTTTAAACATATATATATAAGTGATATAACAAACAAAATAATGAAATATGCAATGTTGGTTAACCTAAAAAATCATGGAGACAAATAATTTGGAGAGATTCAAATAATTGTATGATACATCAATTCATTTCCTATCTTTTTTTTTTTTATTACTGTATGCGGGTTTCCAATATAACAAAAATAAAAATAATTAAAACGTTTGTTATGTTATTTATAATCATAAGATATTGTAACTCTTTTGTCATAATTTTAGGCCAAATATAATACTCGCTTAGTACTTATTTGTTTGCTACAAACTTACTTTTTACACTGTTCATCTTGCAACTATGACTTAATATGGTACTTAATATGTAAGTGAAAACATATTCATATGAAATCTCATTTGAAAAATAATTTTTTGTTACACCAAATTCGTTAATATTATAAATTGAGTCTTAATTGAGAGTCGTGAAAAAAAAAAAACGAAGCAACAAAAAAAAGATGGAAGTAGTAATAAAATGATTATTCAATATTTCAATAATGCATAATTTGCCAATATTTAATTCCTAATTAAAAGTGTAATTTAAAATCTTAGATACCATCCATAAAAAGAAGTGTCATCATCCACCAATAACAAATAACGTAATATCTTAAATACCATAAACATAAGTGTCACGAATTACCAATAACAAGTACGGAGTAATAAGAGACTAATAGAGCACATCAATAAGTTCTTTGAATAATGAAATAACAAACAAATTTCTTAAAGGTCACTTGGCTATGTGTCTAATCATTTAATCAAGTAAGCTAGATAAGTGATTTCTGAGCTTCTCTTTTCATTTTGACACTTCATTATCTTTACATTGTACAAGGATTGGATAAGAAGGGATCATAGAAAAGTATAAGGGGAAGATAAGAATTAAGTGTAAAAATACAACATTATCTTTACTTTATCCACCAATTTTAATCCTTATTTCTTCTTATTCCTCTTATTTTTATCCCTCATATTAAACGCTTCATTAAAGTTCTAACAACAACTACAATAATAATTCATTGGTAATAGGGTGACGACCCCGTGTCACATATAGCATTAGATTGGTTGCTAAAGAATAAAAATAAATAAATGGTGCTTTCTTAAATATTAATATTAAAGTATGAAGAAAGTGAAAAGACATACCAATAGTTATTTGGATTAAGGTGTAAGAGAATTCTTATCTTGCTTACTTGATTCCTTCCAATTAATTAGAATTCTAGATGAAAAGAAGCAAAATGATGAACACGTACAAGTACACAAAGCTAGGTGATTATCAAATTTATAGTAGTCTGAGAATCTTATGATTTTCCTTTTTAATTGTACTATAAATAGTTGCGAACTTGCACACTTAGCACACCTAACAAAATGACTAAATAGTAAATTATTAATATAAATCCACGTGATTAATGTTTTAATCCATTGGCATGCATAATAAATGCATACCCCAAGCAAAGGGTTATGAGGTTAAATTTCTTGAAAACTTTCTTCTCCCTTCTCACTTTCGGTCTTTTTATGTTCATTATTCGTACCAAACACGACTCTTCATTCAGACAAACGCTTTATTTGTTTTTAGTAGTATACTCTATTTAACCTTTTTGTTTTGTTCCTTTCACAAAAACCTATAATAATAAAAAAAACAATGTTTTCACTAATAATTCCTTTTTAATAAAACAAAACAAATACTACGTAGTATAAATTATAACCAGTATCCTAATTTATGCACAAGAATAAAATGGTACATATAATTCCGAAGACGTGTCACCTAGGTAGTAGCTAATAATAAGCACGAAAGTAGGGAGTACATGAAATTAAAAAGGAGCCCATGAGATGATAAAAATGGGAAGCACATAGTAGTAGATGAATTTGGTATTGGAAAGGAGTCCAACTATTTATTTTGTCGCGGTATCAATTTGGCTAAGAATGCCACTTGAAAGAAGATCAATGTGCGAGTCATTGATGACCAAGAAGGCAAAGTTGTTACTCAACACGCAACTTATATAGGGAGTGGAAAACCCAAATACTCCTCTGTATTTTACTTTCTAATTAAAATCAATAGAAGAAAAAATATAGGATGTTTTTTAGTTGTTACTTGTTAGGATGTTTGGTATGGTTGGATGGTGTAAAGGTGACTAGTTGAGGTTAACTTTATATTTAACTACTTATAGTTGAATGTGATTAATATTATTTTAAATATGTCTCCTACTCCAAATTTAAGATTAGATCATGGTCATACCTCTAATAATCTATCTAAAGAAATGTTGGAGTATGTGATTTAGTTAGAAGAGATACATTGATAGATCGAACTTTCCTAGAATTGAACATCAAGTATATATCATTAGTTTGGAGTCTCATACTATATTATTTCTAACCTTATTTTCTATCCTTTGGCAAAACATGAGTACCCAACTATTTAATTTAATTGAGAATCAAATTGTCAGTACCGAAGAATATCAATTAGATCAATTTTTTCAAAACGTTTTTAAAAGTCATTTTAAAAATGAATAAAGCTATTATTTTCAAATCAATAAAGTGTGTGTTGAAGGTGAGAAAATCCCTCGTATTGAAGTGGTTTGAGGTTAGTCGAGTAATTGGGCAATGTAAAAAAAGGTGATCAAGTGTTTCCTCACAAAAGTCACAAGTTTCGCAAAGAGGACAAGTATTAAAATTTATCATTTTATGTGCAAATAAGTAGTGACTTGCCGACAAGCTATCATGTAAAATATGCCATAAAAAAATTAGTAATTTAGGTGTATATATATAAATGAAAGTGAATTTGACATTTAAGCACTTATTTACATTTACTAAAAAAACTAAATTGGACTAAACTGATTAGAGCTGCGCTTGGTTGAACTAAAAGTTCCTAGTATATATATTAATGATTTTTAACTATGGATTAATAATGACATAGTATTAATATTGATATTAATCCACTAATAATTATGAAACAAATGAAATATTTTGTTATTGGTAATATATATTTTATGAAACAAAAATCAGCAATAATTTCATATGTGGTAGGTTATATTTCTGTGAATGGTAATCCACTTATGTGGTATTTTCATATTTTTATGAATGATAATCCTCTTATAGTTTTGTTTTATTTCATTATCAATATTATCATCAAAAATATCATTATCAATATCATTATCATTAGCTAAAGTTATGATGTAGTATAATAAATATGTAGTAATATATATGAAACAAAATAATATACGTAGTATAATAAAAAAATATATATATAATATAATTAATAAAAATAAATTAAAAATTAATAAAATAAAATATAACAATATTAACAGTTTATATTATCATTATCAATATAAATGTTGTTGATATAGTTTATTA
Source organism: Suaeda aralocaspica (assembly GCA_016808085.1). Lineage (NCBI taxonomy): Eukaryota > Viridiplantae > Streptophyta > Magnoliopsida > Caryophyllales > Amaranthaceae > Suaeda > Suaeda aralocaspica. The sequence goes on from PYUH01000009.1 coordinate 1,494,257, forward strand.
GAAAGTAGAAAGACTAACTATAATTATCATTATCAATATCATTAGACATAAAGTAGTGCTCTTCAACCTAAAGATATGAACTTAAAAAGATTAGCCCAATGACATGTCTAAACTAAATTACCATAATCAATACCATTAGCATAAAATAAAACAAGAGATGAAATGAAATGAAATTAAGATGAAGTAAGCAAGCCATAAGTTATAATAAATACATATTTGTATCTCTCAAGAATAGCGGCTACATATATCATTACTTATACTACTAAAAAATTAATACAATACTTATGAGTACTAATTATCTACTCCGTACTATCTATTTTTTGTTTATAATATTAACAAGTATTTGCTAATAACTACTCGTACTTAATAATTAGAAATGATAGTAATTTAATAATTACAAGCTCCAAATACTAATATATGTTTAAAAATAAAGCCTAAGGCATTGGTAAAGTCGTTTGTGCACTAGCTTCTAAAAATAGTCTCCAAATGGAGAATGTTGTCACAATTAAAGATATTGATTAATCATATTGGCCTCTTGTTGTAACTTGTAAGCACAAGCTTCAATTAATCATACAGCTTTCTCAAAAGAAAGTTCAAGATGTATCCTCAATATACACTTAAATAACCAGATAAGCTATATAGTAATATAGGTACCAAAATAGCGAGGTAAAGGAAGATAGTCGTTGGCAAAATTGGCAATCACAACTTCTCCACTTAGTACAAAATTTGGTGTTAAGTTTATGAGACTGCAACCATAATAATTTAAGATCATCTGTAATAGGAAGCCATGAAATAGAGCATGATAGCTGAAGCAGAAGTGACAATAAGTTCCTGTTATACCAACAAGAGTATAAATACGATTTTAGAACAGATCAGACATGTCTGAGTTCAGCTGTGACATACTAAATCAATGGGAAAAAAGAAAGCGTCGGGCTTACTTGACTATTGTAAAGCGCAGCTGGTATGTAATTGCCAGAATACTCGATCAGATTTAAAACTCCAGTGAAAGCCTGCAAGAAATGCCAGATCATATAATAGGAACTCAAAATAAACACTGGTTCCTCTGAAATTTGCTCTATTTTTAGAAATTGCTTTCAGAATATATTAAAATAATTAAATTCAAGGATTTTCTAGCAACATTTGGATTTTGGAAACTTTTTTCCTGGTTACTGATATGGGCTAATCAAGTTACTGTTATTTTAGATGCATTGAGTTCTTTTTGGCATTAAGTTTACTTTTGGCTGCTTATTGTGTGACTTAGAAATAGCCAAAAGAGTAGAGATAGCAGTTAATGAAGGTCTTAGTGTACTTCTTGTTAGTAGTAGTATAAGTAGAGAGGATAAGTAGTGACAGGTATACAGAAATTGTATGAAGGAACAAGGAGAGTTGTGGCCTAAAGTCACTAACTTTGTAATCATTCCATAACAATCTACAATTTCGCTATTAATCTATCTATAATTGCAATTAATCCTTCTTAATCTAATTTGCACCACCCAAGTTCGTTCCAGGTGGTTGTTGGATGGGTTATTTGTTGGGATGGATTTTCAGTTGGTCATCAGGTGGGTTGGGAGTAGCAAACCTCTGTTAGCAGGCCATCTTTTAGTTGGGTCCAAAACGGGCAGATGAGGGTCAAAGATGGGTCTTTATTTGGATTAATTATGGGTGGGGTTATTATGGGAGAAAAATGAAGGGTGGGAATAGTAATGTAAAATTTTCTGTCAAAAAGATTGAGGGGTTTTGAAATTACTTAAATAACAAAATGTCAGAAATTACCCAGCCTATTAACGAATATATCAAAGGCATAGTGATAAATAAGTGGCTAAAAGTAACCAAATACAAATCATGCACATTGACCCAATTATGTTGCATATTTTTGATTTTCCAAAACATACAGAAAGACAAAAATGTGATATTGAAAGCATATACTCCGAAATAAATCTACAGAAACCAAGTCTTTCACAGTCCATTAATAAGAAGCATGTGGAGCTTAGTTCAGGGCACTAACAATAAACATCACAGTTTCATTTTCAAGTGTACCAACACAAGCACACAACTGTCAGCTCTATTGTTGCTCGCTAATTTTTTGTCAAGTGCTCTGGAAAATCAGAACCATGATTGTAGACTTGATCTCTAAAAAACTTCTACAGCTACAGAAATATAAACTGTTGACAATGAAGAAGGCACATACCATGGAAGCAAGGGCAATACAACTGAACACTAGAAAAAGAGATCGAAGAAGTCGTTTCCCCATTCGTAGACCCCGTTTGTCGTCCTCGCCCTCTTCCTGCAACCAAGACATACCCAAATATTCAGCCGAAAGTCAGAAAATAATTACAAAGTTCAAAAGCACTTGAAGGGGGAAGAAGAAAAAATAAAAAAGGCATTGTAACATCCATATTCACTCACGGTGAAAGTTGTAGACACAGGTGCTTCAAAGGACTTCAACTTTTCAAAAATACGATACACAAATACGAAGCCCAGAAACTGTATTGGCTTCCATTCAGCTTGGCGCTGAATGAAAATCCAAGCTATCTGCAAAATGTCATATAGCAATGTGAACTCCAAAGTTGAACCATTAACCATATACTCAACATCCACTGAAAACTGCACATTTTATATCCATTTTCCAACATACTTCTTAAATCTCACTAATGTCCATTCACAGACTTCACCCATTGGAATAAGATGTATACCGTTGTTGTTGTTGTTATCCTTTCAAAGACAGATTTGTATTGTCCATATTACATTAGTCCTAGGTTATTAGCAATCGCTAAGCTAGAAGCACACACATTATGAAATCTGCTAAAGAAGAGGAAAAGGCTCAAAGCACCCAGTCAAGCAGTACTTACAAATACAGCAGAGACAGCCATGTTGATACGCATATCTTTGACATCTGACTCACTGAACCTGATGACACACAAGAGTCCATATCATAATTTGATGAACGGGACAAGACAAATACATAAAATACTGCAAACAGTTGACTAGAAAATGATTTAGAAAGACGGGAACGCATCAATAACTTCTTTATAACTTTCTTAATCAAACTTCAGAAGTTATTGTTAGATTAATGATTTCGAAACATGTACTTAAGTAGGCATCAGTTTTCCTACATGACAAAATCACACAACAGCAAAGGCGGAGACATAGTCACATAAATACTCAAGCAATAACATTTGGACATAAAGACACATAAACAAACCTGGGTCCCCAAGGAATCATTGGCTGCTTATCAGCATATTTAATATCTTTTGCAACCTGTGTTTTACAAAAAAAAAAAAAAAAAAAAAAAAAAAAAAAAAA
>PYUH01000009.1:1499250-1536599 GCA_016808085.1 Suaeda aralocaspica
TAAAAAAAAAAAAAAAAAAAAAAAAAAAAAAAAAAAAAGAGAGAGAGAAAAAGTCTCACAATAATTATTAAACAAAAAAAAGGAAATTTTCTTTTGAAAGAAAGAAATCCTAATTATCAAGCACCTGTTTCTTAATGAAGAACCATTCGAGAATCTCTCTAAAAACTACATAACTACAAAAACAGCAGCAGTGTGCTAAGGGTGCACCATTACCAGCTAATGATTACATGATTCAGAGGCAGAAAAAAAGAAAACTAAAAAAATGTACCTTAAATGAGCCATATGTCTCCCCCTTCTTCCTCTTATTTAACTGTGCCATCATGATCTTGTCATAAGCTCTTTCTAACTGAAGGACAAAAAAAAGAATTTAGACACACTTGCTAAAAAAAAAAAGACAATTCCATCAAGCATCCATCCATACGGAAGCGCAAGGGTAGGTTGACGCTTACCGTGGCTGCAGTAGCTCCATCACCTCTCCGTTCAGCATCTCTGCGCTTTTTCGTGTAGGCAGCCTTAATCATGTCAAATCCCTCAATGGGGCTCACCCCAAGAACCTATAAGATTAAAACCTTAAACTATGAGACCAGAATGCATGCTCAACATACCACAACTCTACAAGTGACAACAAACACTCAGTTGGCGAACAACAGTATATAAATTGTTCAGGGTGTGCTCTCTTCGGCTTACAAAAAATACCAATAAGTTCTATAAGTTCCAATAGTTTCCAACAAGTTCAGAAAAGTTCAATTACAAACTCAAATAAGTTCTAGTAGGTCCGACTCTTATAGGTTGAAGAGAACACACCCTAAGCAGTCCGAGACAAAATATTTGATAATGAAATGACTAAAATTCTAAGTTTCTCACCCTCAGGCTGTTCTTTAGGGCTGAATTGAAGTAACTTATACAAATTACAGAGTCATCAGTTCGCTTAAAACTTGTTAACAAAATGAATTAAATTAAACTAAGCTTAGAATAAGTTAGATGAACAAGGCCTTACTGGCCTTAAAAGCTCCCACTACAACCTCGGATAACTAAAATTTCTCAAAAGAAATCGAAATAACCCTAGTTAATATCATTTTTAGCAACACATAATTGATTTCTCGGTCTCGTTCATTCCGTGCAAACACCATCATCATCATAAACCTATAGTCTTATTTGTATAAATTAAACTAAGGACTACTCTGTCGGTTGAAATCAGTTAATTGACTTGAACTAAGCTAAACTTAGAATAAGCTAAAAAGAACACGACCTTACTAGCCATAGAAGCTCCCACCATCACCCCGGAGAACTAAAATTTCCCCAAAGAAATCAAAATGACCCTTATTAATATCAAATTTAGCAAGACATCATTGACTTCTTAGCCTCTTTCGTGCCACGGAAACACCAGTATGGAAGTATCATCACAAACACATTGTCCTATTTGTTATTAATAGAGCATTATCAATTATCATCAGATATTAACAAACCTTACTAACTAAAACCTTAAAAAAAAAAAAATCAAATAATACACTAACTAAATAAATTGTATCGTTGCAAATAATATAAAACGGTCGTAGTAAATTAAAATTACCTCATAAGGATTTAAATCACCATCGGAGCTCGAACTTCCAGCTGCAGAAGCAGCAGAACAAATAATTCCTCTTGTATTTTTCGGCGAAATACTCAAAAACCTGATTAATTTTTTATTTTTTTTTACAAATGTAACAAAAATAAAATACATATCGTTACTTACTCCAAATTAAAGTTATCATACAATTTCAAACACAATTTCCATCAAAAATACAAAATCTAATAAACGAAAATCTCCGAAAATTCAAAACTGTTAAAAAAAAAATAAAACAATAATTGAATTATGAAATTTTTACCTCAGAGAAGAAGAGGAGGAAGGAGGAAGAAAAGAGGAGAGAGAAAATTTGAGAGGAAGATGATTATTACGAGAGAAATTCAAATTAGGGCAATGTGATAATACATTTGAAGTTGTAATCGCCATTTTTACGATAAATGTTGGAGAGTGAAATTAAATTTGGGGGTTTTTGTTAGGGTTTTTGCGCAGGAAAAATTAATCAATTGTGAAAGAAGGATTGAGAAGAAGAGGATGATGATGAGGATTTTTTTTTAAAAACAGAAAATAGGAAGAACATATTTTGATGGTTAATAATTTATATAAAATATAATAGTAATAATTGTTGTACAGATGTTCGCATGGCCTAATGGATAAGGCGCTCGCCTCCGGAGCGGGAGATTGTGGGTTCGAGTCCCACTGTGAACGAATGTATGCCTTTATACTTTTTGAGAGAGCGTTTTTATTTTTTAACGTTAGAAAATTTATATGTATAATCGTGATTGAACCTAAATTTATTTATTTTCAATATCAATACTTTATTAGTACTGCCTCTGTTATTATGGAAATTAGGCAAGTAAAGGCCATGCATTAGGCTCAATTATATTATATGCCTATCAACACCAACATTTGCACATTGCATTTGATCTTGATCTTGATCCCATATCTCAGTCACCCCACCCTCATGCTGAACCCTTTGGTTCGGTTCATGCGGGTTCAGACTTTGTATCTGACACCTCTCTCCTCCCTTGCTCACTCGCCTTGACCTCAGCCTTTGCCTCAACGACCCTTCCGAACCTTGGCCACTCACCACCAAGAAACACACAAAACATAGCAAAATAGATGAGTAGTTTAGGCACTTAGCCATGTTCGTTTTATGTTGATAGAATCGATCAGCTAGATAAATATGACAGTTGCATGAACAAGTTGTAGTATGATTTATATATATAGGGGATTTGAAATTAAACTACGTTGCAACGAGGTGAAAGAGAAGTGAACACATGTATGGTAGGGTAATTAAAAATTGTTGCATGATATCAAGAGATTTTTTGTCAAGTTTTGCATGAGGTTGTGGGATTATTGCCGCGTACTAGCATGGTATATGGAATCATATCATATAAATATATAATGGTGTCTAGTGAAGCCGTGAAGGTGGTTTACTTTGTCTTGTTTTTTGTGCAATATTTGTTTCTTTGCATCTTGAGAGTATATTCACATTTGTCTTATGGCTAGCTAACTAAATGTATGGTTGTGGTTTGACAATTGGCTTGCTACTTGCTAGATTGGTTGGCATGTACTTCTATAACACAAAGCTATGGCACATAGATACACGTACGTAGACGATCATCAAGAAATCAAAGACCCACTTCTTCTTCAATTAGTGCGTGCTCTTTTAAATGCCTATGTATGACTAATTAATTGGTTAGGGTTAATTAATCAAATCGTGAACTAAGAAAAAAAATATTTATTTCTCCCTCAATCTTCTATCCCTTTGCAACGTGTGGGCTTGGCACACAAGTTACTGTGCCCTTCAACATTTTTTAAAACTTTATATATAAATTGGTAGAGGCATTCATGTGTGGAAAAGTTAAATTAGAAAGAAATGTTTATTGTTGAAAATTGTTGCTCCATACAAGCTAAGATGAGCATAATTGTCAATTGTGCATGATTGTTAATGGACTGAATTAAAATTTTTACACCCACTTTAGGTACACTCAGTAAGAATTTATACATATAATTTAACGACATTATACTTACTCAACTTGAAATGTCAAAAGAAGAAACGACATACACTACAAAGCGAAATTGACGATTGACGCACCTAGTTTTAAACACTTAGGGTACATATTTTTTGGATTGCATGATGAGTTACTTGCCTTATAATTGATAATTTGTCATTCTTTTGTTAAAACTTTGACCCTCAGATAAGAGAGAGAAAGTGTGTAGTAGGAGAAAACTCTATATTATCCTTATATTGTTGTCCCAATATTGAGGTCCAAACCTCAAGTCCGAAGGCAAAACTAGTCTTGTATCATCAGCATCAGGTCCTTTAATTTCCTCTATCAATCAGAAGATTCATTTGGTCATCCCATTTGAGCTCAATGCCTCTTGAGGCCCAAATTTGCAACGCTGGGTCATTGCATTGTGAGCCTACATAGCAAAATCCCGCTAAGCAAGTAAGCATGAGCTCATATATAAAAGCACTAGTCATGCCTAAAGTAAGCAATATCAAACACACGCACACATTCTTCTTGCACGATTTTTCCCTGACTTGAGCGTTGAAGGGGTATTCCTCAGAACCACCATCAAAGCCAATTACGTTTGTTGTACTTGCAAGACTCATTGGCAGAGGTTTTAGATGATAAGCTCACCCGTATTTGATGGCCTGGCTAGTCTTCCAAACACTTCATATTAACCATATCCTAAATAATCGTGTCGTGTTCACCCTTGATGTAAGACTAATCAACACTCTCAACTTAAATCTGCAAATAACGGATTGAGTTCGTGTCCAATTGATAAATCGTGTCACAAAAATTTAATATTCCAATTAACTTCTTAGCGATTGTATTTTATTTTCTAATGTTACTCTCTTAGATTTGGGAGTAAAAAAAGAAAATCAAAATTCAAATAAAGCCGACTGATTAATTTTCTGATGTATAGATCCCATCTTTGAAACTTCAAACTTTCAGTTAACCACTTAACCCAAAAAAATTAAATTAAAAAAAACTTCCTTTTAAACAAAAATTTTCCGTTTGAAACAAACCCCACCTGAAAAATCATCCAAATTAACACCAAATTATGGTGAAATTCAAGATTTTAAATCATGGGTTTTCCTTAATTTTATGTATTTTATTGTTACAATCTTCAATTTGGGGTTTGACTGATGCTAAAAGAACTCAATCAACTGAAGAAGCTTATGTTACCTTATTATATGGTGATGAATTTGTTTTGGGTGTTAGAGTTTTAGGGAAGTCAATTAAAGATAGTGGGTCTAAAAAAGATATGGTTGTTTTGGTTTCTGATGGTGTTTCTGATTATGCTAAGACCCTTCTTGAGGTAATTGGATTATTGCTTTTTTTTTTAATTGTAAGTTTTATGTTAAATTATAGTGGTTTTGTTAGTGGGTTTAATTTTATTTGATGAATTTTTATTGAGTTTGAATTGTTGGATGTTGTTTTGGATTGTTGATTATGGTGTTTTTGATTGAAGTTTTTACTTAATTTGATTTGTAGTTGTTTATATGTGATGATTTGTTTGTGTTTTTGGTGTAAAGGGTTTCAATTGTACAAGTGTTTTATGTTTGTTTTTTTTTTTTCAATTTTATAATTAGTGAGAACTGTATATTACTAGATTATATGGTGTTGTTGAATATCGCAAAATGATGTAAACTTTTTTTAATATGGTAAAAGGATTTTGGCTATACAAATTATATGCAAATTTTATGTGAAAGAGGTAGAAATTTGATTAAAGATACTCTCTTGTGGTCGAATTCGAATCCTAAACTTGGCAGCATAGAGGTTGCAGCTTGTGTACTTAGAGGAAAGGCTATTTATGATTTTCAAGATGCAGAATTGATGATCAAGTTTTCAGCTTTATGTGGCTATTCTTGTTTTCGCAGATGATTCTGCGGAGTATTGTGCTTTAGATTGAATTGTGATGCTATATAATGTATCATACATGAGTACTAGTTCATATTTGGTAACCTGAAGGTCATAAAATAGTTTGAATTGTGGTGATGTATATTGTATTATACATGAGTACTAGTTCATATTTGGTAACCTGAAGCTCATAAAAGTGACTTATAATATAGGCTGATGGTTGGATAGTTGAGATGATTTCATTACTGGAGAATCCCAATCGTGTTCGACCATCAAGGTTTTGGGGTGTTTATACAAAGCTCAAGATATTTAATATGACCAATTACAGAAAGGGTAAGTTGGCTTGTGGTAAATCATATGTTTGCTGATCTGGTGGCTTTGCCTATTACAGTTCATTTCTAAATGCGTTCGTTGTTGTGCAGTTGTGTATCTTGATGCTGATACAATTGTGATAAAGAATATTGAAGATCTTTTTTATTGTGGCAAGTTTTGCGCTAACTTGAAGCATTCTGAAAGATTAAATTCTGGAGTCTTGGTTGTCGAACCATCAAAAATGCTTTTTGATGACATGCTCAAGAAGGTTTCGACTTTACCGTCTTATACTGGAGGTTAGAACACGCTTCATAACAATCCAATTTTGAGCTTGTTTATGAATTATACTCTGTTCCTTTATAAAAGAATCATACTCTGGAGGATCATAGCTTATGCTGAAGATTTGATGTAGACTTGTGTTTAACAATGGTGTAAATTTAAGCTGGCTACTATTGATGATTATTATTTTAGATCATTTTCCTTTTCTGAAGTGACTTTAATAGGATTTAATGATTTATCCTTGACAAGACCGACATTATCACCTAATTGGGCTTAGTTGTACAGAGTAGTTTCCATTTTTTTTTTTGCACCTTTACACCTTTTAGTAGAAGTCTTTTAAACTAAATGCTCTTTTACATCAAGGTGCTAACGTATGAAACTTGTAGTTTGTGCTAAGACTGCTAACATAGATAATCTACCAATTTGAGAATGCTAAATTATAAATTAGTTTGTTCTTTCTTAGGCAGTTTGTTTTTCCAGCATTAAAATGGGATGCGCTGCTGTGCTTCTTAGTTTGCTTTGTTATCAGATGTAGTATAGTTAAGCATTTATTTAATAATGACTAGGAGATGTCATGAGTTTTTTCTTGGGAGATGAGATAATTACAGTGACTGCAGCTTGCAAAACTTTGACCGCAATAGTCGGATGAAGTTTTTCTTTTGAGAAAGTATAGATACTTTCAGTGTAGATTTAGAGTTTTACACCGTCAATTGAACAAAACACTTGGCAGCAAATGGTTCTTTACTTCTTTAGGCGATTTTTTTTTTCATTTAGCAGGAAGGAAATGCGAGGAAGTCCTTTTTGGAATATGGTTAGTGGATTGTTGGTTGGTGGGTATTATGTGCTATCAACAATCTACTTGCAAGATGTACGGAGGAGAGGTAGAGGAAGACAATCAAACTTGGATAAGGGTGGTTGGTGAGAGTTATGAGATTATAGGGGCTTTTGGAGAATTTGGTGTTACATATGGAAGAATGGAGAAAGAAGATTTTGGCAAATGACTTTTGCGATTCCTTTACTGATTCATGTCTGGCTGACTCCAAATTATTTTAGGACTTGGTTGTTGTGCTTTAATATCGAAATTTTGAATGCTAAGGTTATTTTTCCATGCCAAATCTGCCTGCCTATCTCCTCAAGAATATAACCTTTATTCTAGTGTGTTTGTTGGATGATCCATGCCATAAAATGGACTCGTGGGGGTGTGTAATGGTTTAAAGACTCGGCTGAGATTATATTGAATAATAATTTATTGAGGTTGTTGGTTACTGCCGAAGTCAAGGAGGAATTGAAGTGGTGTAGTTTGTACACAATAAAATTTGAGGGGATTTAGGATGTGCCTTCTGTTTTTTTTTTGTTTGGTCTTCCTTTTCAATATATAAGGACTGCCTTTTTATCTTTTTGCTGTCCTTTTAGTTGCAACATTTTTTTTCTGTTTTTAGATAAGGACAATGACAAAGCCATTCATTCGGCGCTTATTTCCACTTACATAATGTTACATGTTTTATTGAATAGGTTTGTATTTCCCGCCTTTGAATTTTATTAAAAAGTGATTTGTATTGTTTGCCATTCACACTTGCATAGTTATTTTTCATGTTAAGCTACCTTTGCTTTTTTCTTGTCTTGAAAGCATTGATTCTTTTCATCACAACTGCTGTCGGCACTCAATTTGTTACAAAAATTGCAATTATTTATTCCTTTTGTTTCTACTGAATTCCAGGGGATCAAGGGTTTTTGAATTCATATTATGCTGGATTTGCCAATGCACGTTTATTTGATCCTTATTTGCCTTCTGAAGAACGGAATGCTAGATCAGTTCCTGCAATGGAACGCCTCTCTACTCTTTATAATGCGGATGTTGGTCTGTACATGCTTGCTAACAAGGTATTTGTTCCCTACAATGACATCGAATGGGCTGTTCTGCATTCTTAAATTATTTTCATCTATTGTTTCTAGCTGAATGGTGTTTTGTTTACGCCCTTTTGGGCTATTAGCAGTGTTAAGGTTTTGTCGGGTCTTGGATGAAAGCATGTACTGTAATTTTATTTATAACTGTGATTAGAGATCTTTATTATTTTGCATGAAATATGCAGTGGATGGTAGATGAGAAGGAACTTCGTGTTATTCATTATACTCTTGGTCCGCTGAAACCATGGGATTGGTGGACTGCTTGGCTTGTGAAACCAGTTGATCTCTGGCAGGTATTTGCATCATTTTTCTTTTTCTTTTCTCAACACTTGCTATGTATGCCTACTTTTACTCAGGTATGCTGCCTGTATGTAATGATGCTGGATCAACTAATTTGCCTGAGCCTTTTCTCCCTCCTTCCGCTTTATATTGTTATTCTTATTGCCCATTTGTTGTTCTTTGCCTCATTGCTCATTAACGGATTGCTACCTTCTACCAAATTAGGGGAAGGCTAACTGAGTTAATTAGCACCTGGCTTCAGTCTTTTGTGTATTATTTAGAATGATTCGTGTAGCCGAATTTGCCAAGTGGGTTAATATTGGTTTGCTTTAAGTTCATGCAGTCATGCTCTGTGTTTGATACAGTTGAAGAATATGAGAAGTGAATTAATTTAATCCATACGCTTTACAATTTTGCTGAAATTGCAGGACATTAGGGTGAGAGTTGAGGATTCTCTGCCTGGAACTGGGGGAGGAAGAAATCCCCAAGATGAAAATTTGGTCATATTCCTTTTTCTACTTCCTTTCCTTGGTCTCATCTTCTTTCAGTACCGCTTATTTCTTCAGGTATGAGCATGATTTCTGGTTTCTTAACAAACATTCTAAGTGTTGTTAAATCTGACAATTTCTTAATTTGTATTTTAGGCCTTCGCGTTTTTTGGTTCACTATGCAGGACTTCATTGTTCGACCGTATGAGACACCTTGCTCTCCGATTAAGAACATGTATTCTGCTTCCATTTGCCACAGGTTCTCCTTCATCAGCCATGAATTCCAAACAACAGGTCTGTTTCACTTTAGTTATTTCACTGTTTGTTTAAAAGCTTCATAAATTGTCGTTAGAGTTAACTTTTACAAAAGACATGAGATGTGTGCTGTTATTTTAATGGTGACTTGCATTTGCATGCTGTTACAGTAATATCAGTATGTTTTACATCTTTGCTCTGATGTCTGGACAGATGTACAGTGGTTTGCTATCCAAGATACCTTGGTTTCTCGGAGGACTGTCAATTTTCTTGTGCCTTCTAGCCTTCTTTCTCTCTCTTGGACTTGCTCTTTTGATTGTTCCACGGCAAGTGCTACCTTGGACCGGATTGCTTCTTATGTGTGAATGGACTTTTACCATCTTTTTCCTACTGTTTGGAGGATATCTTAGGCTGGTATATCAGTGGGGAAAAGCAAATGCTAGCCAAGCAGGATTGCACTCTTCTGATCCAGAATCTCTAGATTATGATTATGGGAAAGGTATGTTTTTTTTTGGTCGGTTAAATTCTTGTGTTATCTACTTATCTGTGTGTATATGTTGAACGCTCTTCATGGTTTTCTGGTTCTTTCTTGTCTTAGGTCATCAACGACAGATATCTTCTTATGGCGCTACAGTGCTGTACTATGGATTGGGAGTGGCTTTTCTAGCAATCTTAACACTATCACTGCCTTTTCTTTTAGGAATTACTGCTTTGTTTGTGAGGTATGTTGCACACTTGCACCTTTTTTGAAATTTGATTTTGAACATATTACTTTGAAGAGTTCCAATCAGTACATTGTCTTATCATTTTCTTTTTTTAAAAAATTTAAATTTTTGACAAAATAGGCTATTAAGTCACTGTGCTACTGTTTTGATCTATGAATTAGATTGTAAGTTTTGGATAACAGGATGCCTACTGTTGTAAAAAGATCCGGGTGTACTGTGTACAAGATTACAAGTATTGAGTACTGCATTTTACATTTTCTCTTCACTTTGCCTTTTGATGTGGTATCCAGGGGTTTAAACTTATACTTTGGGTAGAGATGCTTAACTTTATAGAACTGAATCCCAATTGATTATCTAACAACTTTACTCAAAAGCTAGGGCTTAGGTTATTAGATTTCTAAACTTTCAGGTTATCAAGTGCTATGTAATATGAAGTATTGACGACTTTACTGAACTTAGTGAGCCTATAGAAAATCAGGCTAGCAACTCTATTGAGTGTGCATTGTGTTGCACATCTTGCAATATCATGGTCTTACTAGGCATTGGCTGTGTTTTGAAATTCAATTTTTGAAATATTTTGTCCTTTTTCAAATAATTTTAGTAAAACAAATAAAAGCACTTTTTTTTTTATAAATTGGTCATGAATATTGAAATTTTAGTTATTTGGGATACCTGAATATCCAGCCTATATGCTCATTCATGCCAACTACCAAGTACTCATTCCTTTGTAGTTTGTACAGTATACACTACCAGTGAAGCTACCAGTTGAACTTCACTGAATTGCTTCTTGGCCTAGTACGGAGTACTACAATTATTTAAAACACTTAATCACATGTAACCCATAGAATTGAATTTGAGTGGCTTAAATGGAAAGGGCAATTGAGTCCTTTGTGTGATCATAGGCTTGTGTCGGGTCTTTAATCAAAGGGGTAATTTTATAGGATGGTTGGAGTTGAATACACCTACATGAGAAGAGATGACTCGGAAATGTCAAGACTATGGGTTATAATGTGTGTGCTGAGGTGAATGTGATTGTACACTTTGAGAGATAAATTTAGGTATTGAGATGCTCTGAAAAAGGTTGTAGTAGATGCTACCTGTTTGAAGAAGAGCTTTAATAATGAGAATCTCAAATGGGGTAGAGGGAGATTGAGGATGACTTAAATAGGAGCCAAAAAGGGCATTTCAAAAATGGATTTGTGATCACATGTAGCTGTATATGAAATGGATGGAGGAGATTGATTTTTGTGGATGAATGCATAAGATACATTATTGGTTCTTGTATCCGATTCCAACTTTTTGTGGGGAATAAGGCTTCGACTTTGTTGTATATTCACATGAAAGAATAATTGTAGTACAATTATAATAATCTACAAGTACATTAGTCAAAGTTGATCTTTTCTTAGGAAATGCTAAGTTGTGATTGATATGAGCATAGCCTTCATTCTAAGACAAAAAAATGTCAATCTATTTTCTTAGGCTGCCTTATATCCTGTTCATCAGATCTTCCGGATTCAGTCATAAATGCATATGCTTACCTAGGCCTATGCTTGTTTTTACCTTTTGACATAAAAAATTCATGTCAGATCCGGATTGTTGAGGTGAACCGTGAACTAGTAGTAATTCAATGTAGTTTATGCTTTGCTGGTAATTGGTTATGTTAAAGAATGTGGTATAAGGACTTGGAATTTGTTTGGCTGAACCATCTTTTTTCAACTTCCTTTTTGTTCTGGGTCTTAAACATGGATAAACTGTACAAGAACTTCCCAACCTTTTTTTATTTGTATTGGGTTTTGGAGGAGCAGTTAAATGAGTTCATGAATGTCTTGAAAATACCGTCAAAGTGAGTAATTTACTTTGATAGGGGAAAAAAGAAGAAAAAGTGGAGAGAAATAGACCTACATGTGCGTGCTCTTATTATGTAGCGTCTCCTAATAACTCTTCGATGGCTTTCATATTGATTAAACTCCTCCTAGCTCCTTTAGATTCACAGTCTACTGTATTTGTTATAGCTATTTATGGAAGTTACAGCCTTTAGGTCGTGAACAAATTTTCTTTTATCCTATTATTTTAATAATATGGTGTGTAATCACTTGTTTCAGATGCTAATTTCTAACACATGATTTCTCTGTTTACAGATTAGGTTTGATGGTTGTAGGAGGCATAGTTCTAGCTGTATTCATGGCTTATGCATCTGAACACCTTGGTATTCAATCCTTCATAAAAGGGCTTGAAGACCAAGAAATGTCATGGACTAGACATACATAATGGTTATATTTATTTGATTTTTCTCCCTCATTTTGTAACTAATGAATTTAGATTACCACGGAGGAATGGGTGTTTTGTTTATTTCAGTTCGCCCTAGCTGAATCCGTGTGTTGTTGTAATTTTGTAGAATCTCAGGCAAAATTGTTGCAGATTGTAGATATTGCATCTTTAGTCGTCAAATGTACATGATTTGAATGCTGTAGCGTCTGAGACTTTTATTCGCATGCAAGAGTGATAATGAAAATTTTGGGTGCTCGTGTGATAAAAAAAAAATTGAAATGGGCTTGTTGAAGTTGTCTATAGATTTCGTGCAACCCTTATCAACTCATTGAAGTAAAATCATGAATAGCGTTTACCTTACATAATTTATAGCTCGTTTGATAGCGGGCAATAAATAATATGGAGTAAAGAATTAGTGATGAGAATTGGACGACATTATAATCCTCCATAATGGATCGTTAATTTGTCATCACCAAACATGTACTGTTTTTCATTTCAAGTATTTTCAATTTCGGTTTTAGGTGAAGTTTCAATTATGATCGTTTAGGGTGAAACCATATTCTTATGGAAAGCTAATTTAACAAAATTTTAACTATTATTGGACTTTTTCTAACTATTGTGTTTTTGTAATTTAACTACTACCTCCGTTAACATTTAGTCGCAACACTTGGGGTTGCATGTAGGTCTAGGCAATTTTTTGTAATGATGTTTAGTAAATTATAAGGGTATGTGATTAAATAGAGAAGAGAGAGAAAAAAACTGATTAAAGATAGATAGTTTAGGTGGTCCACCCAAATTTTGGTGGGAAATTTTTAGGGGGGAAAGTTCCCCCTCAAAACATCAATTGTTTTCTTTTTTTTTTTTTGAATTTCCCTCTACACTTAGAGGAAATTCAAATCAAAATGTTTCTACCAACCATTGTTCCAACCCAATAAATACAAATTCCATACAAGTTACACAAAAGTCATTAAAACAGAAACTGCTTGCCCAAAAAAACCAGAGAAATGGAGGAGAAGAAGGCAATAATTACAGCCATCTAAAATGGCAAAATCACAAAAAAAGACATCAACGGAGGAAAGCCAGCCTTCTTCCTACACTCCTCCACCAGCAGTTCCCAACCACCTTCTACAGCACCAAAGTTAGGCTTTATATACATCCCCAAAAAGTAGCATTCCTGCCACATCCACCCTCTCCATCCTGCAAAAAGGGACTCAGCAAGGCAGAAACACCAATTAGTTCAACCCCAAACAACAATGGCAGATAACCAAGTTGATGATGGTTGGTTCTCCATAGAACAACTTCTGCTTGAAGAAGAACAAATGGAACAAAGAGAAAGGGCAGAAACAGAAGATATTGTCTGTCAATGCAAACCAGAATTATCCCTTGACAAAAGGAGGAAAATAGTTGACAACATACTTGCAATGGAAAAACAAGAAAGCCTCCCATATGGAAGTCAGGCACAATTAGCAAGGGAAGTGGGGGTTCACAAATCAACAATATGTAGACTGTACTCATATGTAAAGGAACAGAGGCAGAGAGGTGAGTTGATTGATGTCAGATCCCACAAAACAGGTAAAGTGGGTAGAAAACCAAAGGAAATCAGTGATGAGTTTTTACAATCAGTGCCATTACAATTCAGGACTACTTTAAGGTCTTTTGCAAAACATTTGAATGTTTCTCATGTGTATGTGCATAACCTTAAGAAAAGGGGCAGACTAAGAAGTCACACAAGCAACAACCATCCTAAATTAAACCCTGACCACAAAATTGCAAGAATGAAGTGGGTTTTGTCACACATTATTCCTGGTACTCCAACACAAAAAGCAACATTTCATGATATGCAATTAACCCTACACACAGATGAGAAGTGGTTCTACTTGAACCCAGAAACAAGAAGATTTTACTTGCTGCCAAAGGAGGATGACCCTTACAGATGTCAAGTGTCAAAAAGGTACAAGATCAAGGCAATGTTTATGGCTGTCATTGGGAGACCCTTGTTTGATGAATCAGGAAGAATGGTTCATAGTGGCAAATATGGAATATGGCCTTTCATTTATCATAAACAAGCAACAAACAACAGCAAGAACAGGGCAGCAGGAACTTGGGAAGTTAAGGCTCATCAAAATGTGACAAGAGAGGTAGTCAGAGAGATGTTGCTTACAAACATTATCCCATGTGTTAAACAGAATTGGCCCCATGAAATTCTAGGAAAAGAAGTTTACATTCAATGGGATAATGCTAGGCCTCATCAAATTCAATTTGACAATGAATGGATGCAAGCAACAAAGACAGATGGATGGAACATTAATATGGTTTTCCAACCAGCTCAGTCACCAGACCTTAATGTCCTAGACCTAGGGTTATTCAACTCCATTCAATCAATTCAGTACCAACACTTTCCAAGAACACTTGAGGAACTCATTGATCATGTCAGTCATGCATATGACACACTTGACCCTATTGCAAACAAATACACTTGGCTTACATTGCAATCATGCATGGTTGACATTTTGTCAGTAAAAGGAGGGAACAACTACAAGATACATCATATGGGTAAGAGGGGATTGGATGAGTTGGGACTTCTACCAGATAACTTAGAATTTGATCAGAAAATTGTGCAAGAAGCTGTGCAGTACTTGAATGACAGATTCAGGCAACCAACAATGGAACTACAGGCAGAAGCTGATAACAGTCTACAAGTTGATGTTGACTGAAGAAGAAAGGGAACCATGCAGACACATCATGACTGTCACATATAACCTAAACATCTTCAATGGAGTAATGAAGCAATCAGGTTATATGTATTTTGAATGAATGGTTTTTTTAAAGGTTTGTAAATATGTATGTTTGTAACACACTTTTGAATAGGCAGTCATGATAACAAGCAATGTGTGTACCACCTTTACATGAAAATGAAAAGTATGAAACAAAACATTTTGCACAACAACCTTGTTCATTTTATAATTTGTCAATCCATCAGGGAGTTAATATTTCATCATTACCACTAATCATGAGAGTGATCAACCTCAACTGAACTGTTATATGCAGAACAGGAGCATCACAACTCTTGATTGGGTGTCAAATGAGTCCCTTCATCATTTGGAATGTAGACAAATATCAAGTTAAGTGACAAAGAGGGGACTCATTATATACCATGAAATGGGACTCATGTAACTGCTTTGAATCAAGCTTTTACCTAGGGACTGAATTGTGTGCCACATTAGAGGGGTCATCATCACTTTTAAATGAACAACCAAGGGACCATTGACCACAATGAAAGCAACTGACCCAAGAAAAAACATGCATACAAAAACACAAACAACTGCATAATGAAAGACAAAGATCTTGAACAACAGTATAACCAACAACAGTAACATCAACAACAAACACACAAAAAACTGCATACATATGAACAAACACACAAGAAAGCAACATGCAAACAAACACAGAAACAACTGCATAATTAAAATCAATAGTATAATCAACAACAAACACACAAAGAACTGCATATTCATAAACAACAGTATAACCAACAACAAACACAAAAAGAACTGCATATTCATAAACAACAGTATAACCAACAACAAACACAAAAAGAACTGCATATTCATAAACAACAGTTTAACCAACAACAAACACACAAACAACTGCATAATCATGAACAACAGTTTAATGAACAACAAACACACAAACAACTGCATAATGATGAACAACAGTATAATGAACAACAAACACACAAACAACTGCATAATAATGAACAACAGTATAATCATAAAGAAACACACAAAGAACAGTATAATCAACAACACCACCCCATAGTTAGACTATAACTTAGACGGATCTAAAAAGTTAACACCAACAGTACTTGAAACCACAAAAAAACAAAGAATGACAAAATTAATCAAGGTTATAAGGACTTTTACCGACCACCCATCAGATCTCAGGAGAACCACCACCAGCGACTGCCTTTCCTTCTCCTTTGGCGTCATCGTCAGAGGAGGAAGAATGGGTGGCTGGGAGAGCCAAAACAGAGGTGTCATCAAAGGGATGGTTGGGGTCTTCAGAAGCTAGTGGTGGCTCATCATAGGGCTAAACAGAAACAACCATTTCAGTACTGGGTTCAACACGTGGGGGGGACTCATCCTCAAGATCAACAAGCTTAACACCAAGCTTTCCCTTCCTCCTTGAGGACCTCCTTACACGAAGGAGGTTTCCAGTAGGGTTTAAAACCCTACAAACCCCTTTACCCTTGCGAGTAGAAGAAGGAGGTGTTGCTTTCAGATCTACATCATGCGCACCAACAGCTTCACCCAAAGCTTTAAGAAGATTAGAATTAAGGTGTTTCGCGGCTTCGCCGGAGGAGTATGCTAACTTAGGGAACTTAGCTCCCTTTTCAATTCCCTCAATCATCAAGAACAAATACTGGATTTCCTTCTCATTTTCTGTTTCAAACAAAGCTTTATGTAAAGGACTCAGATCTGACATTTTTTTGTTTTGTAGGTGGCGAGGGTTGAAGAACAGAGAAAGTTAGGGTTTTTTTTTTAGGGTTTGTGAAAAGGAAGATGAAAGAGAGAGAAACGATTGAGAAGATAAAAGGCAGAAGGCAGTGAAATAGGCGAGTAATAAAGAAGGCCTGCTGGATGAATTGAATGAAGATGAAACGCTTCATCTTCATGTCAGTTCTCCAGAATCAATACAGTCAATGTATTGATGGAGGTGGTTGGGAGAAGCAATAAGTAATTTGGAGGGAGTAATTAGATATTAATACAACAGTGTTAAGAAAAATTAAAATGCTTAAGTTAGTTGTTAGAAAATAAAACAGGGGCATTTTCGTAATTTTACTCCAAAAAGTTTACCAAAAAAAGGAAAAAAGTAAGTGTTGCAATTATTTGATAACAGCCCAAAATAGTAAGTGTTGCAACTAAAAGTTAACGGAGGTAGTAATATATTATTTGTATAACTATTTAGTGATTTTACCAAATAAGAATGTTTTATATAAGTTTTTGTAACTTACAAACTCCTTGTGCAAGTGTCATTTCTAAGTTCTAACTTTCTTCTCTTGAATCTTTAACAATATTTTCAGAAGCAAAGCATTAGTTAGTACTAGTTTGGGTTTATTTTAATAAAAATCTAGTTAGTGGCATCAATCATTTATTAATTTATTATTAAGGCAACTAATTGGAATCTAAATATGATATCATTACGTTTTAGATGGTTAAGTATCTTGAAGTAGTCTTTTTATAATTTTCTTTTTCATATCTCATATAATCCAATGAGATAATTATAAATTATGAGAAGATAACATCCGTTATATAACCGGATTAGGAGTGCTTAACGAGTTGAGTAGCTCGCAAGCAGCTCGAGTTCGACTCGGTCAAAGCTCGGTCAAAACTCGACTCGAGTTAGCTTGAGCTCGCTCGAATGAGCTCGAAACTCGATAAAATACTATTATATTGTAATTTTTCTAATGTTATCTTAACAAAAAGAGCATAATTGACAATTATTTTCAACTAATTTGTCTTTGAAATTGATAAATACTTTAAAATTGGATAAAAAGAACATGTTCAATGATAATGGAATAAAATTTGTAAAGAAAAGAAAATATGATCCATTATAAATTAGAAGCCGAGATAGAACTGTATTTTTAACGAGACGTTCGTGAGCAACTCGACTCGGTTCGAAACTTAACAAACACGAGTTGAGCAACTCCTAGCTCGTGATCGACTTGCTCGATAAGCACCCCTAAACCGGACAATATCAAACTAATTGGTTATAATGAATTTCTAGAAAGAAAAAGAAACTTAACAAACTTGCAATCATTGTAGTAATTAAGGTAGTTAAACTTTATCAAATTACAATTATCTACTTGGGATTTAGAAAATATAAATCATGATAAGTAGGTCACTACTTTGTTTTACAACTCATAAGGTATAATGTAAAGAAGGAAACACCTGTGTTTGCAACAAAAAAGAATGAAAAATAAATTTAACCAAACAAATGTGAACAACTGCTAGAATCATAGTATTATTTATTTGTATATTTTGGCCCACAAATTATTGAGGTATATCACCTTGATTTGGCGTGTGTTACTTGTTTTTTTGTTTCCCTTTGTATTATTATGATGATTTATAACAAAATTTGCACTCCATTAATGATTAAATATAAGTTCTAGTTTTGTTGACCTTTTGAAGATGTCAACTAGTTTACCAATTTATTGATTTCCATGTGAAATCTCATTGAAAAATCATTGTTTGGTTAAACTATCACGGATTTGTGTGAGAATGTAAGGGGACAAGGGGCGAATCTATTCATCATATTGAGATGATGTAATACTTCATAAATTTGAGATTTGAAGATACAATGCAGATTTTGTGGCACTCTTCTCTTGTATTAGGTATGCCTAAAAAGTTTATGTGGCTGGCCACACGGCCCGCACCATTAGTTAATGGTGTGGCCGTGTAGTTAGTTATTTACATGTATTATAGTTCTTTGTTTTAGGTTACTTTAATAGGGAAGTGAGGTTACAAGGATAAAGAAAGAGTTGTCGTAATAAAAGAAAATATGGATTCACATATAAATTAATAGAATTACTTTTATAATAATCTAATAAGAAATATTAAGGTTACTTGTATGCATAAACAAATGGTATTACTTTTTCTTATTTGATGTTTATTCATATGATTAATTGAATTTACTTTTATGCATGTATTGAATATTCTTTTATGAAACTCTTATATAAAACATAGTAACACAATATGGTCATTGGCACACAAAACTTACTGTTTTGTATGGGTGGCCAATCTAGTAATATGTTTTCAAAAGATAAAAATCATCATTACGAGTCTAGCAGATCATCATCAGGAACATTAATCTTATCATGTCCTTTCTTGATCACTGCTCTAGGTCAAATAATTTTTTTTATTCCTTCAATCCTATTTTATTTTGCTTCATAGTTTATAGCCCCATTTTTTTTTGTGTGTGTGAGAAGTTATTATTTGGACAAGTGGTAATATTGCCTAAATTATCCATGGGATGTACCTTGCTAAGGAGTCAATAAATTACAGTATTTTTGAAATTAAACTGAGTTGCTATTTGACGTCCACCTTTTACTAGGTTGAGGTCCAACTTTTATATTCATTTCCACAATTGTTCCTATGTAAAAAAAAAAAAAAANTTATAATAAAAAAAAAAAAAAAAAAAAAAAAAAAAAAAAAAAAAAAACTCTCTTCCTCCTCCTCCTTCTCTCTAACCACCACCACTACCCAAATTTTAGCTTTGATCACCGGAACACCACAAAGTGCTCTTTAAAAAGTCCAATTACCGTACACATTTATCGCTCATTATGTGAAACAAGCGCTTGGAAATAGCGCCAATTCCATGGAACCAGCGCCTAATCTAGGCGCCTGTTCCAAGGAGCTAGCGTCTGGTTTAGGCGCCAGTTCTATGGAACAAGCACCTGGATTAGGCGCTGGTTCCATGCGCTTGTTTCAATATACGTCTTTATTTGTATTTATACATATAAATGTAAGGAAATACGTGTAAATACATTAATACGTATAGGTATAAGGAAATACGTTTAAATATATTAATACGTATAGATAGAGGCAAAAATGTTTATATACCATTATACATATAAATACAAACAATGACGTACATATGTACATATATTGAAACAAGCGCCTGGATTGGGCACTGGTTCCATAGAACTGTCGCTTTTTCGAGGCGTTTGTTTCACATAATTAACGATAAATCGACACGCTACTTGAAATTTTTCGGTCCGTCGCCTAGCCGTCCACTTGCACTTTATGGTGTTCCGGTGGCCAAAGTTAAAATTCGGGTGGTGGTAGTGATGGTGGTTAGAGAGGAGGAGAGGATTTTTTTTTTATATACATAGAGACAATTGTGGAAATGAATATTAAAAGTTGGACGTCAAGCTAGTAAAATTGGACGTCAAATAGTAATTTGCCGAAATTAAATTGCATTATTGTTTAGACTTTTATACTCAGTTTTAGTCTTTTACTACGTATAAACTTCTACTAATGAAAACTTCAGTTTAACGAACCATATTGACCTGATTAATTCACACAAGATCAGTTGCTTTTCATGACTAAAACAATATTTGGCTTTAATATTTAAAACTGACTTTCAAGTTTCAATTTTACGGTTTATTTGTTTTTTCGTGTTTCTGAACTCAGCCAAATACGTCATCCCAATCAAATTTCTAATAATAATAATAATAATAATAAAACTCCGCAATAAACAAAAAATTGATAATTCAAGCAGCATGAAAAAGAAAATGGGTCACTCATCTAACGTTCGAATTCAACTGCTGCTGTCATATTTGATTCGCATGGGTCACCCCGTCAACTTCTTCTATTATTGCATTATTTGGGTTACTGTTTAATCACACTTTGTTATGTTTTTTTTTTACAAGGCGCAATAACAAAGGGTGCTAAGTAACTATTGTCTAGCGAATTACAGTGACACAGTGAAAATGACTAAGAACTTTCCAGATTAGTATCAAAATATTGCGTTCTTTAGTCGGTAGATGTTCAAACTCCCTCAGTTTTTCCATCGTTGATGCCCATACCCCTTCAACCCGTAGATGATGCCGGCCTTTTTCAGCAGCCTATCGGAGTCCAAACCAAAGAGTTTTCAAAGTTCCGTCCTCGTTGTTTGCTACCCTACAATACACTATCCCACGGGTCATTGGTCGTTGAGATTGATCTCTGGTGTCCCACCTTAGTGGGACAGGACCCTCCCTGAAGGTGTGAGTCTTGTGAATTTTTAGGGTGGTGAAGTCGTTGCAACCTTGATGACCAATCAGCATCTCTGTACCTCCTATTTCAAAACCCGGTGGTTTTTTTTTTGTTTTTGGGGTCGTCCTGCTTAGACGGTTTATTCCTCGTTTAATCTTCATAGAATCCAACATCATCGAGTATTGAACACAACTTATGAGTTTTGAACTTGTCATGTAAAATACGGGCGATGAATAGTGATCCCCTACCTTATAATGTATTAATTTAATACCAGATGTGATATTCCGTATGATACATGTATATAACAGGTTGTATCTTAAAACGTACAATTACAGTCAAAACTTTTGCTCATTTGATTTGAATTTAAATTTTAGTTTATTTAAAATCAAATAATGCACATTTCTTCCTATTTAGCTGCTTTACGTAACAAGGTACACCCGATTGTATAATATAAATTGTCTCACTTCAATTCATCAAAAAGAGTGTTACATTTGGGATATTTTACATATATTAAGAGTTGATCGACTTAATTAATGACGAGGTTATTGTACATTAATTTGATTGAAAAAAAAAACTGATTTTATTAGGTTAATTAATGGAAGAAATCTTAGATGGCCATTTGCCTCAAACAGCCACCAAATTTTTATTGCCAACACAAGATTATAGTTCATCTATTATATTCAAATTAATGGGACATTTATTTGGAAACATTATACTATATTTAAAATATATATATTTCAAAAAAAAAATTTCCAGATTTTTCTCATAATGATCCCATAACAATATAACATACTTATAAAAGTAAACTTAAAAAAAAGCATGAAAGAAATTTTAACTATCTATAAATATTGCATAAGAAATAGAATATCACTGAGTCAGCTTTGTCGTAACTATAATTAATTATTTGACATATTAAATATTAATAGCCGTTTCTCAAGTTGTGGTCACCTAAAAATTTTCATATATCGATGGTCACGGACTCACGGTAATTTAATATAATTGAATTTTTTATTTGGCAATATATTAAACGCTCCAAGTGTATTAGATAAACATGTTAAAAGTGGAAACATTTTTAATTGCAGCATTTTAAAATTTGCATTATTCACTTTTAAGATTTGATTTAATTTTATGATCAATGTATAAAGAGGAATATAATTAATATGGATCTCGTTTGATTCGTCTTGATGTGCACTTTATTAATATATATTTTTTATAATTTACACAAATATATAATTAGAGTTATAAATTATTAAAAATATACATCGACAAGTGTGAAAAGTAATATGTTGCAACTAAAAAAGAACGGAGAGAGTATTAATTATATCGAAAACATACATGATTTTAGCTCGATCGAATTGAATTCTCAAATTATTATCATTTTCAGAAATTATTTGATGGCAAGCTAATGTCTGTGAGGACGCTTATTAACAAGATCATTTTTATTTACTTTAACCTATCATAAATAGGTAAAGTTTAAGTAACAAACTGTTGAAAATACCGAAAGTGATATACATGACAAACTTTTTGAAATGAAGTACTAACTCGGGTCTAGAAAATATGTACCAATGAGAAATTTTGTATGAAATATAAAAAATTCATTTACTGCTCATTTCTTAGACTAGAGGTTGTAATTTAATTAACCAAATTTGCTTTATTTCTCTATAATTTTTTAAAATGCCAATGGAATATTCTAAATTTTCTAAATCTCTATGTTTGACAATTTTGCAAGCTTAGGGAGGTGCTGGCGGCGTGGAGCATAACATGGATTTGAGAATTCCTTTTGGTTATGCGGACTGCGTAGTATCTTATTTGAAAAAGTATCTGTATATCTAAATTATTAAGTCCGTTACTATTTATTGTTAATTACTCTCTATTATTTTTTTTTTTATAATAAACGTTACATTTTATTTTTGAAGTTTTTCTTAAGGTGTTTTCTATGGTTCTTTTGCATTAGCCATATTTCCCTTTTTCTTTTTAATTCTTAACTGCTAATTTAATTAATAGTTTAATACCACAAATTTTGTGCAATGATCTTCGTAAGCATTTGAAGTGTATGAATGAGAAATTGGTCAAACCATTGAATATTACAAGTTTGTGTATGATAGGTCATATATTCGTTAAATGCTACTCCTTTGTGATTGCGTCCTATACTCATGTCCGCCAGCCAAAAATAAGAGTAGATACTAGGTAGGCGTTAACTTGGTAAGGATCAACGTATATAAAAGACATCATGATCATAATGAAGTTATGGACTTGTGTAATGTACCGTACAAGAGATTAAAGAGGGTGATGGTGAAATTTTGCACTTAGCAAAGCATACATTGGTGAGCAGTAACAGAAGGTGTTAGACAATTTGCACCACCAATAATTGAAGGAGATCATTGTAGATACTCAATCACTCTAATTACACCAAACATTACAAAGTTTCAGTCAACCTTTTTATTTTAGTTTATGTTTTAATGCTATTACAACAAACGTTTTTCTGTAAACAAAATTTGAAAGTATACAACAACTAATATAAGTATTGGCACTGAATTTGGACCAACTTTGTTGGATCTAGTGATAAGCGATACGGGTTATTGATAAGACCCTTGAAAGAGTGTGTTATTAAGGGCAAAACCCGGCTAAATAAAAAACGAACACTTCCTCGGATCCAAAAAAAGAGAAAAACAGAAAAATCTCTCACACACACGCAAAAAGTAAAAAGGAGAATGATTACGTTACTAAGTAGTACCCCATTATAGTTAGTGGTTACTTTTTTGAATAATTGGTACGAGAACTTACGGAATAGTAGTACCTTAAAGAAACTTAACTAAGTGGGCCTAATCAGCCATTGTAAAAATAAAAACTGTGAAGTTTGGATGATAACAACTAAAAAGTTCGTTAGTGGGCTAAATAATGCTCGTCATTTGAAACTTCAACAAGTACTTTCTTCTTGTCATGTCCTTTTTTTATTTAAAAAAAAAAAAAAAAAAAAACTACTGTATAAGTGTATTGTTATTGTTATGCTAAAATAGTAATGAGCCCTTGTAATTTGCGTTGTTTTGTGTCGTTATAAAATAAGATAGTCTTTTTGCATCTTTTTCTTTGTTTTATGAATTCGCCTTTTGAGTCGGATAGAACAACGAGAAGAAACCAGATTTAAGTAGAAAAAAAATATCATTTCTAAAACAAAATAGTATCAACGATTTTTGAGGCTCTTAATAGCGTTTTATTTGTTTTTTTTTTCTTTTCCATAGCCAAATAACAACAATAATGTGTCATTTTAGTTATCTTTGATATGAGCAAGATGTGGCTAAATAGTGTGTTTTGTTATGATTTTTTTTGTTTCGTGCCATGCAGGGCAAAACATATTGCAAATACGTACAGGAGGACGATTCAAACTTATAATCTACCACACACTTGATACATATATCTTCAATCTTAATCACTTGGATAAAACATTATCAATATCCAACGAATTTTTCAATTTTTTTTTTTTATTGTTTGTTGAGATTTCTTGATATTATTTACAAGCTTAATCTCATTCATTAATCAAATAAGGTAAGCAAACTATATTTTATTAGCACAAATCACTAATCAAAAGTTTCCAACGACACAAATCATATCACTAACAAAAAATCATTGCTCATAACAACTAATTACCAAACAAAACCGGATAACAATACGAAAAAACATTATAGTCCATAGAGAATATTGGAGGGCATGTGGGGCGATCACAAGTATTTTGCAACCGTATCAAAAACGTACAACCAAGCAAATATAGAGTGCCACATACCGCCCATTATTTGACATTTGGCCTAACCTAAAGCACAAGTACTTGTACATTATAATTTTCAGTTTTCCTATTTTATAAAACTAAAACAGCTCTATCTAGGTTAAAATAACATGACTCACGCATTTTACAAAAGCCTACATTCACCACGCGTTGCTATTTTAAATTTGTGTGGAGTACTATGAACTAGTGTAGAGTAGTTCACCAATTTCGTTTGTGCAACTAGAGGGAGTAAACGTTAAGATAACATTAAAGTGTCAATAGTGAAAACACTGTCATTAAGATTAAGATAGTGTGTAATATTACTTTAAAATTTTGTAGCATTGCTTTTTTTTGCTTTCAACTTTGCAATTTGCAAAGGTTATAGATGAACTGGCTTTGTTTATTAACAACTAATATGAGGAGTTGAGGACTAGTTGTATTTTCGTACATGATAATTGCATTATTTTATAAATTAATAAATTATGCTAAGTCTTTAGGGCTATGATTGATATTTTCGGTAATAATTTGTTTAATCAAAATAGGTTTTTGACAAATTGTTTGTTTGTTTGACACTTTGATAGCCGCATTTTATATTATGCTTTACTAATATCTTGATTAATATGTATAATATTAGGTAGGTTCTAAAGTACTCCGTGACAAATTAAAACCATCTACATTGATATATACTGAAATTATAAAATAATACGGGTTATTCTTACTTTTGTGAGGTTGAAGACCAACAAAAGTGTGAGAGACCAATTTAACGTAAACTATGAGAAATTTAATTTAATTTAATTTATTATATCAATAAAGTATAAATTGCTAGAGTTTGATAAATCGTATGATTTATATAAACAATAATGTTGTATTTATTAACGACACAATGAAACTTTTAGAATCCGGTTAAGTTGTAATATTTTCAATAATTATATTCGTGGTGATTCTTTAAATTTCAAAATTTAAAACTACCATCCTTTCAAATTAGATACATTAATTGGAATTTAACATTATCAAATAAGACTGTCTTATATAAGTTTTTGTCAATCGTCCATACATATGATAAAGTTTTGTTATTTTTATCTAAACCTGCAATATTTATATTCTATTTGTATTAATATTCTAACTCGACAATCAAATAATAATTTTTTACATTAAACATTATAGATCAAATAAAAATACTCCTACTCTTTTTAATATCACCAAAATTGTTTGTAACTAACTTGTCCAATTATATATCTAGTTTAATTTTTATTGTCAAGGACGATAAAAATTTTGATAAGTATTAAAAGTTTAATACTCTAAAGTCAAATACTACCTCCGTCCCAAATTAGATTGAAAATCTATACACTGGTTCACTACTACTCCTCTATAAATTTTGACCGTGCAAAAAGGAATGCGAGTATGACCCAAAAAAAAAAAAAAAAAGTGGCCATACCAAAACTACCCCAAAGCATAAAATAAAAACCACAAATCGAATATTCCATCAATTAAAAAAAAAAAAATTAAAAAAGTCTCCAAAAATTACGCCCACTTTTTCCTCTCCACCACACCACACACCCCCTCTATAAAACCACACTAACCATCCTCAATTCACACCCAAACACACAAATAATCATCCCTTTTTTCTGTCACACCAAACAACCCAAAACCAAAAACAAAAAAAACTATCAAACTTTATACTTTAAAAAAAAAAAAAAATTAAAACAAACAAACCCTTAATTTTCGTGAAGAAATGTGTGAAAACTTCAAATCCGAATACCAACTCTGCGAGGAAATCGGGCGAGGAAGGTTTGGAATCGTCAACAGGTGCTACTCTCCGTCGACATTTACCTCATACGCTGTGAAATCAATAGACAAACGTGGTCTTATTGACGATGAGATAGATCGTCAGTGTTTAGATAAAGAACCCAAAATTCTCCAAATTTTATCGCCTCATCCTAATATTCTCCAGATTCATAACATATTTGATTCGGATTCTCACCTTTTGATTGTCACCGATTTGTGTAAGGAAACTACTTTGTATGATCGTATCGTTTCTGGTGGTCCGTTTTCTGAACGTGAAGCTTGTTCCGTTTTCTCTCAAATGGTTGATGCTCTCGCTCATTGTCACCGTAACTTTATATGCCACAGGTCCGTGAAATGTTCTGTGTAATTATTATTATTATTATTATTATTATTTTTATTATTATTATTATTATTATTTTTAAATAAACTCCGTATAATTATTTTTTATTTTTTATTTTTTTAAATGAAAACAGAGATGTGAAGCCCGATAACATACTATTCGATACAAGAAACAGAGTGAAACTATGCGACTTCGGGTCGGCGGAGTGGTTCGGAGGGGTAGTCGAAGGAAAAGAGCGTATGAGTGGAATAGTGGGAACACCGTACTATGTAGCACCCGAGGTGTTAGCAGGAAGGGAATACAATGAAAAGATTGATGTTTGGAGTGCAGGTGTAATTTTATACATAATGTTAGGAGGTGTTCCACCGTTCTACGGTGAGACCGTTGAGGAAACTTTTGCGGCTGTTCTTCGTGGTACTCTTAGGTTTCCTACTAAGATTTTTAGGTCTGTTTCCCCTGAAGCCAAGGATTTGATGAGGAAAATGCTTACTAAGGATGTTTCTAGGAGGTTCTCTGCTGATCAAGTTCTAAGTAAGTCATTGATTCATCGGTGTAATTAATGTTTGAATTCAATCGGTGCGTTATTGGGTTGGGTTTAATTTGGTTGTTAATGTGGTTGGAAAATTGTAGGTAGACTGTAGTAAATGAATGAATGAATTTTGATTTTTGTGTTTTTTAATTAACTAATGTTTTTTTAATTTTTTCAGGGCACCCATGGGTTACAAGTGGAGGAATGACTAGTGCTATGAATGATATGACTTGAATTACAAATTCTATGTAATTTTGAGTTGTAAATACAAGTTAAAAAAATAAAAACAAAAAAATGGTATCAAGATGAAGTTCCATTGAGGATGGATGATTCCAGATTCTCCAAGCTATGATCTCAATTTTGTGAATAAGTTCCGAGAAAAAAAAAAAGCTGAAGATTTTGAAGACAAAATGTTCGGGCAAAAGGATTTTCACCATATGTTTTCTATCTGGTGTGATCAAGTAGTATTATTAGTAGTTAATTAAAAAAAGTTTAGTATAGCATAGTAAGGATTAATAGATAAAAGCTCAAGTTGTGTGCTTTTTATCGTTTTGTTTTTGGTCCAACGGCTAGTAAGAAGTATAAGATATGTAAATAGGTTTTAGTAAAGGGTAAAGAGAAGGAATAATGTTAAGGTTCTAGTAGCACTAAGTTTCCTATTTTGCCCCTTGTTTTTTTTTTGTAGAGAGTAAGGTGGAGGCAAATGTGTGAGATTTTTTTTTTTTTTTTCTTTTTTCTATTTGAGAGTGCAAATCTTGTAAGAAATTATTATTAGTATATTTTAGTTTTATGTACTACTATGAGTACGACTACTTTTCTGAGTTATTTTTGTGTTTGTTACTTTTTCATGTTATTTTGTCGACATTAATTCCAAAGTTATTGTTTATTTGTTGTGGTTCCTTTTACATATACCACAACTTGCTTCTCATGGGTCCCCTTCTTTTGCAAAAGATCTATAATTAGTCTTGATTCCATCATGTTTATCAAGAAATTTTAGGAGATAGTTTTGTAATTGATCCTCTTTTAAGGTAACTTTTCATTTAATTAGGAGCTTACTGGTAAACTCTCACAAGATTGGAGTGTGATTCTTATTCCCCAATTGAAAACACGATACATAAACTATTGAGTATGGATCGTTGGTTGTGACACGTTCAAGTGAACGAGTTAATGCTTACACAATCATTTACTTAATGTGTCCGAGTTATAGTTATGATGAAGAGGTTCAATCTGTTTATACACATATACATGAAATGAATACATGGTACAACTTAATTTCCAGCTCAATTTGTGAGGTGATAGATGACGTAAGTGAAGAAAAAAAAAATTTAAACCAAATAAGCATTAAAATAAAATTATGAAGAACTTTACAAAATGATAATCACTAAAAATAGCAAAATTTTAAATGTATAGTCCTCTAGTGTTTTTTCCGTACTACTTCTAGTACTCTTCTAGACCATATATTCTTTTCATACTTCTAGTACTCTTCTAGACCATATATTCTTTTCATTATATAATAAATTACTTTCATAATCATGTGATTTTCACACCTTAAATATAACCTTAATTTGTTGGGATTTATCATCACGTTATAGTTGATAAAAAGAAAATAAAATATAAATTGTTATCAAAAGTAAAACCATTTTCAAACATAATTTTAGAGAAAGAATTTAGGATATGCTTAAGGTTATACCCAAAAAAAAAAAAAAGAATTTCATTTAGATGCTTTATTGTGTAATTTTATTATGGAGTATTTTAATTTGAGAATCTCCGTGGTTGTGGAAAAAGAATAGTTTGAACTTATGACTTGTAACTTGTGAGTACTTGGAATTTTGGATCCATTTGGTACGGCTAATGTTGATCATGCCATGTTGCATTTGCATTTGCATTTGCATTTGCATATGCTTTGAGTTTATGCCTTTTTCATCTGATTTTTGTGTTTAGTTTTTATTGTATTGGCTTTTTGGTAGTGTGTTTGGTTTGGCAAAATTACGCCTCAATAAAGAATCGAATAAAGCATGGTATTGCAAAGTACTTAGGGGATAACCTTTATTCGTATTTGTAGTTTAGGAATTAGGATCATCATTTAATCAATCTAATACTCCGGTATTTTAAACGTTTTATTATAGAAAATAATGTTGATGTTGATGCTATCTTATGCAAAAGTGATTAAACGCGTAATTGTTATCTTATTAACATATGAATACATGAAGACATGTAGTTTTTTTAATACAATTGGTAGCACCTTGCTAGGTGCGACGAAAGACAAAAAAAATTTACTCAATTAATCTAAATTTAACTAAAAAATAGCTTCAAACATAAGAAGTAAATTAGGATTTTTAATTAATGTAGATATAGCAAGTAATTTGAAATGAAAGAAATACGTTTTTTTTTAATTTAATCATTATGGATTAAATAAAAATATTACTCCGTACATTGTATTAAGTTTCTTTAAGTTAAGTGAATCGATCAAGTCGCACTTGGAGACCCAAATTTAAGTGTATAGGATTTGTCCAATAAGGGCCTGTTTACCTCAACTGAAAACAGCTGAATTGAACGGATTGGAGCTAAATTGAACTAAACTGAAAGTTTTTTATGAAAAAAATTAATGAATAGCAAAATAAGAGAAGAGTTTAGCTGAATTGAACTGAAATGAGGTGAAATGAACTGATTTTAAGCTGAAGTAAACAGGCCCTAAGTTTGATACATATGCATAATTAATATAATTTAAATGATCAGTTGAACTTACAACGAACCTAATGATCATAAAAAAAGGTACAACAAATGAATTTATATCTCACAACAAAAAAAAAAAAAAAAAAAACCTATTTATTGCACATTTTTTAGATCGGAGGTTTGTTTTAAATACTCCGGAAGAAAAACTTGGAAAAAAAAAATAATAAAGAATCCCTAGGGTTTAACACAATTGAAGAAGTGGCAATATCAACGGTGGGACGTAACGCAACATCATGAACCATGACAATTCCATGGTCATAAGCGTCTTGTAATAAGTAAGAATTTAATTCAGAAAGAAACATCATTAGACATGTTAGTTAGTTGGGTCCATTAATGCGATAGAGATAATAACTTCGATTACACGTTTTAATAATAAATTAATAAACTTAACTTAGCTTACTCAAATTGAAACAGCAATAATACTGCAACCGACCTCAAAATTACATCATCAGTCATTCAACACCTCATTATTTCCCTAGTAGTTTTCTTCCTTAATTAAACACTTGATTATTTTTTAATTTGACCGGATATTCCTTTTGGATATTCGTTTTACTATTCCCCTTTGAAAATTTAATTGTCATGTATTCCACGTAAACTAATTTTAACTTTGATAACTTATATGAGTACATGCATACAACTTGTGGAAATGTGGGATAGGATTATAGGAATATCCTTATTTTGGACAAATCGGTGAGGACACAATTTCACTATTGATGTCATTAGCTCTCTTAGCAGTTAGCATACACTACTAAAGTAGATTTTTTTAATTTGTCATTTCCTTTTATATTTTTTATGATCTATTTAATTCAATTGAAAATAGCCGAATTGAACTGTATTGAAAGTTTTTTATGAAGGATTAATGAATATATAGCAAAATAAAAGAAAAGTTGAACTGAACTGAGCGAACAGGCCCTTAGTCTGCCTACTGTTTTATTAGAGTTTAGTTTCAACTACACACACCACATTCGATTCTGATCGCACACCTAACTTATGGTGGGTAAGTCTCTCAAAAAAAATTATTTTATGCATTCGATGAGAGTTGAGGTTTGGGGTAGAAGAAAGGTTTGAGTGCTATAAACCTCTAATGGAAGAGATTTTTTGAGAAAGAATTGCAATGTAATGGGTATGAGAGATTATACATTACAATGTAATGAATGGCCACACCATTAACTAAAATTACTTTACTTATGTGATGAATTAAAATTACTTATTTTATTAATAAAAATTAAACTACTCCATTTAATGAAGGTTTGAATTTTGAAGTGAATAGCTGAAAACTCACATGGGAATCATGGATGGATAGCACAAAATTCAAAGAGGGAGACATGAAAAAAAGCACGTGCTGTTACTGCTGAATAACAAGAGTAACTGGAATTTAGGTTGAAAGTTGAAACATCCAAACAAACAAAATTTTTGATGATCAGTTGAATAACATATCACACTAGTCATCATATTATTATGGTCTGCAATCTGCTTAGAAACAGCTCATGTGTTGTTGACCCGTCTTTATTGCCAACCCATTTGGTCCACCATGTGCCCATTATTATTTACCCACTTCCTTTTATTATATGCTTAATAGCTTATTGCTTTGCTTACCTTACCTCCCAATAATTCAGGTGTATGTGTTTGGAATTGGACTGCCTTATTGATTTGTTTTCTTAAACTACAACAAATAAATTAGGTTAATGGATGGAAATTTAGTAGACTAGCTAGTAGGGGAGTAGAACTTGGGATTTAATTAGTAGATACTATAAGAACATGGATTAATTTCATAATTATTGACCCATCCTCTCACTCAATTTAATTATTTTAGTTGTTTGATTCTAGATTATTGACCGATTTTAATAAAATTGTGAAGATTTGGCGAATATGTAAACATCCACGTATTTTGTATACGGAGTATAAAGGATATGATAATGTGGTTGTTGATAACTTGATAATGTTAGACCGGTGAGTGTATTGTCATTAATAGATTGGATTATTGATTTTATAGTTCTGATGAGAGAAAGAAATTCAAAGAGAGTAATAAAATGAAAATCAAAGTTAAAAAAAGGACACTTAAAGAGGGCATCTATAAGTAAAAATTGATAAGAGTATTGTTGTCATTGATAGACCGGGCTTTGTTCTTAATTGTTTTTAAGTTTTAATTGTTTTGTGTTATATAAAAACCTACTCAAATGGGGCTTATTCATTTAGTTTGTTAGATTTGATTGGGTCTAGACTCTAGTCACATCCCTACATTGGAGGTGAAAATGACAACATACAAGTCTATAATGGTTTCCATTATAAAAGTAGTCGGTAATATAATTATATAAGTAGTGACTCTTGAAACTTAATTATAAGTTAATCAATTTCTTTCTCATTCTTAAATAGTATATGGTTCATCTATGGATTGATTTTCTTAACAACATATACTAATTTCAAAGTAGGTAATTATTCAAATTTAAATCGCAATTAATCAATGTTATAGTGGTCCTACTAATACAAATTAGTCTCTCTTTTTACTATTTTTATGTGGTCCTACATTATTGTTGAAGATTATCAAGAATATAATACTAATACAAAAAAAAAAACATTATTTTTTTACTCTTCTATTTCTTCTATTGTGTTCTCCTGGAAGATCAAGCTAGCTACTTGTGGTTTTTTAATCTCTAAAATGTACATTTGAGTGATTCAATGTATAAGATTTTTTGACTAAATTCTAAAATCAAATTAAATTATGTTTAATTGATGGAACATTGATTGAATAAATCAGAGCATGTTATTGCATGATACACTTACCCACATTAAGCGTCAGTGTCAAATTTGTGCATGTTTTTGTGAAAAACGTCGCAAACACAAATGAGGAGTTGAGGACCACTTACGTATGTTTATTATACAAAGTGACACTATTTTCGGAAATAATAATGCAACTTCGATAAGTTAGCTCGCTTTTCTTTTTCCTCTATTCTATTTTGATACGTAGTAATTAATATCTTTTGCATGCGTTAGTAATAAAAGGTCATATATAGCGGCTATTGTTAAGAATGGTAATTGACAAACGGTCTCATTTTTAAAGTTTTGATAGGGTTTTTTGTGTTAAAGACTATTTGATCATTGATTTTTGAAAATTTGATGCTCCTGAGTTAGGTCAAACAAGCCAAATATACGTAACATTTAAGTCAAATATTTTGAAAAAGCGAACCTTATATATATATATGTATATATATAATGTATAGTCATTTGAAGCCAGACGAAGAGAATATGATAACAAAGTGTAATTCTTGGGGAATAAAAAACTCCTGTACACTATTTGTCGCTTTTTGTTTGTTTTTGCATGCAACAATATAATATATAGGTGACAATATCTTGTGATAGAGTATAAATTAAATAAATCGCTCAATGGTTATTTTAAGATTTCTAAAATAATTTCTGCTTAGCTTATGCAGTGTTTGAATTAAATTTTCAATAGAAACTATGCCTTTGACTATATAATCATTGAAAATATGTCTGTGAAACAAAGAAATTAAAGTATAATGTTGAACAATACGTTGTATAAAATACATGCCCCGTATATTAACTTTTCGTATTATCAACATTGACTGGTGAGAAATGTCCACTCTACCCCTAATATGCATAGCATCGATCAATGTAGTACTCCATAAGCAACAACTTCCCTTTGAATTAATGATCTAGGAGACTATGATATTTTAAGATTACATTGAAATGATCTTCTTTTTGGTAGGTTAGCTGAAAAGTACGGAAGACGAGAAAAGAACACTAAACTATCAATTTGTTTTATTTTATTTTTTAAAATCATATAAATTGTAAAGATGATTATAACCACCAAAAGTTAGGAATGTTAAGTCAAATAAATGAGGTCCTACCCATGTGGCATGTGACATTGCATCAATGCATGTAAATTTTTTGTTAGTGTTTCTTTGGCCAAAAGTATTTGAAGATCTGAAAATCCGTAAATTCTATTTGTATTTAATTCATTTTTTAGGCTATTCGATTCAAATAAGCGGATATTAAATACTTATTCAAATATTACTCTTGGCCTTTTTGAATATTCGAATATTCGAAATTTCATATATCGAATGTCGGTAATTTTTTATTCCGGATATCTAGATATCAACTTTTATGTATTGAATCTACCAAAAATATAGGTCTCCTATAAAGTTCCGGCTTTTGTGTATACTACAATAGTAATCTCAAGAATCTTACATAGTACTTTTACAAAAAATAAGTTATTTTGTGCGATTGCAAATGAAAAAAATTTAACATATTCATTTCTTTTATTTGATATTTATATTGTTTTGCCATATTCTTATGTTGCAAATACCTATGTTTTATTTTGTGCATATCCAGAGTATCCAATCCAAAATTTAATAGATATCAAATACGAATATCCAAAATTTTTATATACGAATACAAATATTGATTTTCCACAATTTTAGATCGGATATCCGATCCGGAGGCCTATGTTCCACAACTTTGTTTGTCAAACATCAATATTATTATACTCAGTAGAGAATATCAAAAAATATATATAGAAATAAAACAACTAAGTATAAAGTAATTTTTGGCATAACCTTGAGTTTAAACTACTTCTTCATGATTTCCAAAGGACATTCAATTCGGCAATCGTTATAGAAATCGTATCAAAATTCAGGTTGTAGTTTCTCCACGGTTTATTTGCATTTCGTCCACACTTAATTAAACGTTAAATGGTATTATTTTTATTACCACAATTTGAGTTTTGTATTCTTTTAACTCTTTCTTTTTCGTAGCAATGTTATAGCTAGATATTATATTTGGAGTACTCGCTACACGCTAGGTATACTCAAGTCACTCGTTTAATATGAGGTCGATATAGGATGTGAATGAGGCTAGCCAATGTAGAATTTGATTTGAATGACGAATTTAATAAATGAGTGATTGATATATATATCAATGTAAATTAGTGGTATTTGTAGAACTTAATTTGAATGACGGTTAATTTACTCAATATAGCTTGTATCTTGATATTAAGTTTTTAAATGCATTTAGGTACGTAAAATTTGATGGTTTTGTTCTAACAAGAACCAAAGAAGGGATTAATTAATATGATAGTTCAAGTAAGTTGGATAGAATTTAGGTTTCATTAAAATCAAGGGAAAACAACTACTCGTTATATATTTATATAGTGTTAGGTGTATGAATTTAAACATAACACAATTTTATTCGATTTGATGAACAATAATTAAAAAATTTTTAACAAGCAATAATTGTAGGAGTCCAAATGAATAGGCCGGTAGTATGCGGTTTGAATAAGTGATTCACAATCTATGTGCCTACTATTTTATGTAATACGCAGTATATAATTATTTAATGAAAGCCTCTTTGATCATTTGCCTCCCTTCATTCTATGTTGGCCTTTTCAAAACCTTTTTTTACTTTGTATATTATAAAATTTCGCCTCTTATCTTCCTCTTATAGTAACTCATCTCCTACAAATAGAGTAAGCCCTTTAGATTTATTTATGACAGTTTCTATTAACAACTCCAACTAATTGGATTCACCAGATGAATATAAAGTTTCAACATCACTTGATAGTGCAATACCAATTTTTTCTCCTCCCTTATATAGATTGAATTCTCCGCAATTTTTATTTTAGAAGCTTAATTCTAATCATTTTAAAAATCATATTACGTTTATGACATTTAATTTAATTATTCTAATTCTAACAATCACGTTAGGTACTTAGGTGTTATATATATGATCCATAGTTTCTTAATAAACTACTATGAATCCACAAGCTAAGCTAAGTGAATCATTAGGGGACAAAGGTGTATTAAATTAAAACAATCACCCAAAACAAACAAAATAAATACTCGTAGTAATAATAATAATAATAATAATAAGGTTACCACTTACCATTAGTGCACAAATAAATATATAAAACAAAGTATGGAATTGTACACTTCTCAATATAGGGAGTGAGTTCATAAAAATCAACAGGCCAAAAATAAACCATTAAAAAAAAAATCCTAAAATGTGTTTTTGGTAAGTTTGCACATTTCAAAGACATGAAAGGGCAAAATTTTGGTCTTTTCTTCATGAAATTTACATGTGCCATAGCAAGTGGATAATTGGATATCCTAATCAAATACAACGAATAACTGAAATTCAAGCTACTCCAAATCGACAATTGATTCGCCTTTGGCCCCACTGCTGCCATCAAAACAGGCATACGGTTTGTACTACTTAGGTACCACATTTTTTTGGTGTGTATCTCTATTCTCATTTACGTTTTCTTGGTTCAAAAATGTGTTGTGGTTTGGCATGGTGTAAATTATTTTCGAAAGAAAATGATTTTTTATAGATTTAAAAAATTTAATTTTATAAATGTCTTTTAGTGTTTGGTTGAATGTAAGATTTTTCATTTTAACCATTTTACACTGTTTGGTTGAATTGAAAGTCAATCTATTTTAATCGTGAAAACATTATTTAGAGAAAACGTTTTACACCTTATTAAACAGACCAAAAGTAGAAATGTGATAAATGAATGGTGCAAAAAGTTAACATGTATTGAGTAGCAAGTAAAATGGAACACGGGTTGAGAGTACTGGCCTTGATCATGATTAGCACTTTTTTAATTATGAGCTTGTATTTCAATTTTCTATTTGAAATTTGATGTTTCTACTATATTCTGATTCATCAAACAATATGAATTACTTTTATATTAATCACTAAGCTACAATTTTTCTAATATGAATGTATAATAATAATCCATCTACGGAGTACTTAATAAGTATGTCACATGACTTTAAAAAAACAAAATCTCTCCCTATAAGCCTCAAAATATGGTATCATTAATATATTCTAGTTTTGAGTACTAATTGATATACGAGCCTATTTACTTCAACTGAAAACAGTTGAATTGAACTGAAAGTTTTTTATAAAAGATTAATGAATAGCAAAATAAGAGAAGAATTGAACTGAGGTGAATTGAACGGAGTTGAACTGAACTGAACGGATTTTAAACTGAAGTAAAAAAGCCCTTGATTATTTTCTACATTATTGTGTGGCTCTAAGTGAATAATTTTGCAACATGTTTCCATGTGCCATTGGACCAACTTCAGTGCATCTAATACACTATTATTAATCCTAGTTAGTCAAACATAATAATAAACTAATAATTGCAGTAGTAGTTAAAGTATGATAATCTAATAACTAACATCACTTAGTTAAAATATGGCAATCCTACCAATGAAAGGCCTATTATCCTTGTTATCTAGTGTGAGTTAGGCCACTTGATTGTTTGAACTTACTTTTTTAGGATGACTAATACAGTTATAATCTTCTACCTAAACATACTGTTATCCTCTAAATTCCATTAATCAAGGTTTTTTTTATTCCTTTTTTTTTTAATAGTAGTATTTGATTAGAATAAATTGTTAGTATTGTTTTTATAAGGTCAAAACTCAAAATGGAGACAAAAAAAAAAAAAAAAAAAAAAAAAAAAAAAAAAA
>PYUH01000009.1:1537758-1566352 GCA_016808085.1 Suaeda aralocaspica
AAAAAAAAAAAAAAAAAAAAAAAAAAAAAAAACTGATTTTGTAGGTGGATTGGATTCACATTAACTTATTTGGAGGTGGATAAATGGCTACTTTGCTACTCATAATTTATAATGGCCTGGCCCACTATAACAAAATAGTGAGTTCATCTTATCAAAGTTTTACTCAAACAATATAGTTAAACCAATGTAAATTTTAACAAAAGTTTTTTTTGTCGCATGCTTCTATTTCATTTTTTTTTATACATTTTCTTAAGATTTTGATCAACTAACCTAGTTAGCACCTAGCAACCACTGACGAATGCATATGTAATTGTGAGCATGCAGCAAAGCTATAAAAAAGTGAGGATGCCCTTATCAATTTAAGAATTAGGCCTACTT
This sequence comes from Suaeda aralocaspica, assembly GCA_016808085.1. Taxonomy (NCBI): domain Eukaryota; kingdom Viridiplantae; phylum Streptophyta; class Magnoliopsida; order Caryophyllales; family Amaranthaceae; genus Suaeda; species Suaeda aralocaspica. Next base: position 1,538,137 of record PYUH01000009.1, read on the forward strand.
TATAAAACCATTTGAAATATAAGATAAAGAGAATGCACTCTTTAAACCATTAAAATATTTATGAATTTAAGTGGTATAACTTATATGAATTTATTGGCCCAAAAAAATGCAGTATTTAAAAAAAAAATGAAATGTTTACCTACATTGAAGGACAAAAACAAATGGAGTAAAGTTTATTTAACATAAGAATCAACACAATGATAAGATTGTTTTGAACAAATGATGAGAATCGATTCCATGACCTCATAAAATCAAGAGGAAAACTCCAACCAATTAAGCTATATCACACTCTCTAGTCTCTACATATGTCTAGTTATGTTATTAATGTTCACACAATGACACTGGTCTTTCAGGTGCCCAGCCATGAAGTCGGACCCATTATGATTTCTGGTTTTTTAAGTTGTATTACAAGTTACAAAATTTAAGCACAAGATACAGGAGATCGGGAACAAAGACTTGTGCAACCAAATCGAACGCATAAACATCTTTCATTATTTGTTTAACAGCAACCTGAATCCTGTAATTACTCATTAGTACTCTGTATGTGAAATACTTTTCGACAAATTACCGCAGGAGTCAATTGCAGCTCACCCTTCATGTAGCTAGCACAAGCGATTTATATCAAAAAGATATACATATAAACTTGGGTTACCTTGTATCACAGTTGCCAATGCTAAAGACAGGTTGGACATGTTTACAAAATTACAGTCTCTCAGAAGAGAATTAAGTGATATTGAGAAAGTGTACATACAAGTTGTCGCAGCAACCAGAACAACTACTAATGATATTCTCCACACAATCAGAGAATAGTAAGCCCTTCCACCAGGAAAATCTGGTCTCTACTTAATGCCAGCCAAAATAGTTCCGCACACCACAATTAAGATTTCTCTTACGGTCTTACCCCTTTATACAAATGATTGAATGCTGTGGTGAACCAAATTTGTACTCCCCACAGTTTGAGCTGATCACTTTCACTACAAGTTACTATTCTGTGAATAGTAATTGCAGCAAAAACCACACTTTTATCATACTTTAGCACCAAGGTATGACTGCATAAGATTGACATTTAGCAATTGCATAAGCAGCAGGCCAGCAAAAGAGAAAGAGAGATAAACGCAGCATGATAGCATGTATATATATTGAAAACTGATAAAGTTCGCACTAAGTTTTTTAGAGACTATGATTGCCGATCAATTTTGCTCAATATGCAATCCAATTAGAATGGATTCTACTTACTGAGATGTGGGTGAACATTTAAGCTTTGTCACCATAAGCAAAATTAATCATGCAAGAGAATGAGTGATCAGCCCATTCCTTACAATCTCCTACAGAACTCAAGCCAACCACTACCTTTGCCCCTCTACCCAAATGTTCTACACTTTTGAGCAGACATTAGGGAGGAAAGGCTAAAGTATGTTTTCCAAAAATGTTTTGCATTATTAAAAAAAAAAACGAGGGAAAGATTACAAGTTACAAAATATGAAAAAAGCGGATCAAAGCAGCATGCTGTCTAGTTTAATATCAATTAGACGGGGAGGAAATCGAAATGGAATACATCAGGAGTGATTGCAGACTGTCATTTAACCACAAGAATCGACGCAGCAGATCTCTTTCAAATGTATAAACATCTAAAAAGTTGGCCATTTAAAGTGCCTACTAGACATCAGACATGTTTTAGGGAAAATATGCAACTAGTTTTCAAATTAATCACTCAATACCATAAGTATTCAAGAGATGAAGACAAATAACTGAAACCAAGCTGTAATATAAAATTATGGTGAAGCTAAGATTTTTATAAAAAAATTTAACACCTGAATTGACTGCAACTTTCAAGAATTCAAGTTATGTGAGCAGAGGTTTGCATATCAACTTCTTCCCATTCCCCTCTTCAAAGCCCTTATCAATACATTAGAAGATCTAGACATGGTTAGATTGACTTGACATCTGACAACGAACCGAGGGATGTGTTTTGATGAGAAATGACTAGCATGTTGACGTGGTCAATGACATGGAAAGAGGTGTAAAGACAGATGTTAGGACTTATGAGGAAGTTACCGAGGATTCGCCTATTACAATTGGACTTCAACATGTAGCTATATCAAGTTATTTCCTTTTTGCAAGTGTAAGAAATACAAGGGTCATGGTATGCTATTCACAAGCTGTATTATGTTAGTAAATGAAATTAAAGTGTAAGATGACGCTAAGTTTATATTCTAGTGAACAAAGTTCTAACATGAGGTGATGAAGGTTAGACTGAGAGCGTCAATTAAGCACTGAAAGTGAGTAAGAAGTTACTGATAGATGATTGTTTAAACTTTAAAGTATCTTGAGGTAATTTTGAGAAGAATTGAGATATTGACCAACATCGCCAGGTAGTAGCCGATTAAATTATGTATGTTGAAGATCTGGGATATTATGAGACCAGAGTAAATGAGATATCCAATAGGATGGGGGCTATTGGACCACCATACTATGCCACAACTGCTACAGAAAGGTCATCATGTGAAGCTTTTAACTGAACCCAGAGTTCCATAATTAACTTATCTTAAATAGTAGATTTTACTTAAAATACCTTGGCCCCTGGGGAAGCAGTTCCAGATTTCATGGTTGCAGTGCTACCAAAAGGGTTGACTCCATTGCCAGGCTTAGTGGTGGCAGTACTGCTTCCAAAGTTAAACTTTGACTTCTTTTCCGCAGGCTTTAGTATCTGGAATGAGCACATCAGAGTGTTATCCACACTCATCATAGCACCAGCATTATCAAACTCCCCACAATAATTAGGTGCAGAAAATATAGTAACAAGCTGCCTATCTGCAAAAAATTCGTACCCATCTTCCACCACCTGAATGTTTAAACAAGATTGATATTAGTTTTGAGGATTACAAAATCTAATCTTAAAAAGCACACTATATTCATTGCTCAGGACATCAGAACACATAATACAAATATCATGCACAAGACTTCACTAGAAAGGCAGAATCATTTCAGCTTCTTGAAAAAATTTCTAAAAATTCGATTGCAACCATGTTTGCTCCAAATGTAGTCTTCCAATGATCACATTATAAGCATGAAAGATAAAGAATCTAACAACTTAGTTTAAAATACGAAATATCAGTTGAATTTATTTGGCAGTCTGACCTGATGAGCCCGACAGACAAGGTCTAAATCGTGCTTCTCAAGAAACTCAGTCACCTTGTCAGCACCAAATGTATAAGAAACTCCCCTATCATTCATACCCCAGCCTTTGATTTCTTTGCTAGGATCAGACCACAATAGGTCACAAAGCAAACCTGTATCAGGTACATCAGTAGGTCGCGGCATATTCCGGATCTCGTCCAAATTATGAAGGTCAGGTGAGAGGCCTCCATGCATGCACAGAATTTTTTCATCAATAAGAGCTGCAACTGGTAGGCAGTTAAAAGACTCGGTGAAGACTTTCCATAACTTAACATTAAATCTTCTCTTGCATTCATCGTAAAATCCATAGATACGGTTTATGGAAGCACACTCATGATTTCCTCTCAAGAGGAAGAAGTTTTCAGGATACTTTATCTTATACGCAAGAAGAAGGCAAATGGTCTCCAGGCTTTGTTTGCCTCTGTCAACATAATCACCCAAAAATAAGTAATTTGCTTGAGGAGGAAATCCACCATAGTCAAAAAGTCTTAAAAGATCAGAATATTGACCATGTATATCACCTGAAAAGTCACGTGCAAATAAATGTCAGAAACACTTCAGCAATAAAGATACAGCAAAATGGATATAAAAATAAGGATTTTTTTGTCCAAAACTACTTTAATTTTATCAGCTTTTGCAAAAAACTACCTTTCTTTTTTGTTTTTATCCTAAACTACCTTCAATTGCCTTTATTTTGTTGACCACTACCTTACCCTTAAATTTCAATGTTGACCAAATGTTTTCAGGCCAAAATAAACACATGCATGTCAGATGACTTCATTAAACCCTATTTCCCACCAAATAACCCCCTTCTCTCTCTTAGTTCATTTTAATCAACCTCTGAATTCTAAATCACACAATTGAATTCCAAAACCCAATTTTCCCTTAATTAATTGCTTCACATGCCTGATGCCTCAACTAAATTTGTCTTCACCCATCTATGTGAAGTCACATGACACACGTTTTTTTAGTCCTAAAACACAAAGTCAACGCCAAATTTTGAGATAAGGTAGGAGCCAACAAAAAAAGAGCAATACAAGGTAATTTAGGACAAAAACGAAAAAGAAAGGTAGTTTCTCACAAAAACCAAGATAGTTTTGGACAAAAAATCCTAAAAATAATCCATTAATTTTTTTTTTTTTTTTTTGGGGGGGGGGGGGGGGGGGGTGGATCATGTACAATTTTAAAAAGGCCTTATGGAGGTACACACAACTGTTTAAGGTCTCAAGGGTTGATTGAAGCATCCCTATTATTGCAATGGCAAAATGCTATTCACATTCAATAGTAACCCAACCCCCCCCCCCCCCCCTTGCATCACAACCAAGTTGATTGGTAAAATTATTGTTAAATACAACTACAGGTGTCATTTGAGTAGTTCATGACAGATCAAACCCAATTATTGGAGGAAAGGTTGGTTTGATTAAACAATCACAGTTATACATCTTTTTGGGAGTTGGGACAAGTCACATCAATTTAAGTTCTACTTGGAATTAGGTCAAGTTATAGTGGGTAGAACTGTAGAAATCAGGTCACATAATCAGACATGGACTACCTTCAAATGGTCTAGATAGAGATTTCACACACAAACATGCACCATATAAACTTGTTTATTAGAAATGTGAAATGAAGAGGTTGGAATATATTAGACTCGATATTATTCAACAAGTAGGTTTTAGTTCAACAGTATGAACACAAGCTACCTCAATTTCATTTTCAGCTAAATGTTCAAGTAGTACAAAAGATAAGATTCAATTCTCCACTTGTCTTTCATCATCAAAATCAAAGCCTTAGTCCAAAATGATCGAGGTTGGTTCCATGAACCAATTTATTGTCCCACATGGTCAATTTCAAAAATCTGTCTCCTCCATTCACTCCAATGTAATACTACTAAATAAGGTAGTCACCCATCTTCATCATGTCCTTTTGAGCTTCTCCATCAAAGTCATATTTGGTCCNTATTTGGGCCCCCCCCCCCCCGAGATTCTTATTATCCCAACTATGTATCTTAAGCATCTTCCAGTCTTCGTTCCACATGCCCAAACCAACATAGCTGGTTATCGTGTATCTTATCCTCAATATCGGCAACTCCAACTTTATTTCTAGAATCTAAATTTCTTATTTTGTCTCTCAAGGTGTTACCACACATCCACCTCACTATACTCATCTCTGCTAAGACTGACTTCTTGATATGCTCCTTAACAAACCAACATTCTAACCCATTTCTAATCGTCTAACTGTCATCCTATAAAACTTTCACTTCTGTATGCATCTATAAGAAATATGCAAAGGGTGCTGGTAATCCAAACAGCAGAAACAGAATAGTTTTTTTTTCCTTAAAACAGAATAGCAACATAAATGCATATGAGGTAAGTAAACAAAGCTCAAAAGCAGAAAAATTATAGTGTAGCCCATAATTAAAGTGCAACGGGGGGAAAAGGGTAAAATCATGCATCTCATATCTCAAGTTCCCAAGCCCCCAAAGTTCCGTCTCTTACACCCTCCTCTTATTTGTTTTCTCTTTGCCATTACTTAATACTTGGTCCTTTGCTCCTTTTCTTTTCATCAAGCATTTCTCTCTGAATTTTCTTTTTCTCTATCTAGGTTCTTTTTTCCTTTCTAGCATAGGAGAGGACTGAGGAGGTCAACTATAAAGTAAAAGCTAAAAAGAAGCTGTTGTGCTTCCTTGTTCTGTGGACATATCTCAAGATTCTCACAGAGTACACAATTGGACCATTGGAGCCAAACAACAAATGTATTAGATGACTGAGGAAAATGTTATTGCAATCTAAAAGAATGATGATAGAGATGTTAGAAATTGATATGACAAGTTTGGTACCAATATATTTTTACCCATTGAAACAACATGAGCATTTAAGAAGCCAACAACATAGATGAAGGTAGTCCAAAGTCCAAACCAGTAATCACACAAAAATCCAAAAAAGAAACTATAACTGCACATTACATCAATACCACACCTTAAGTTCAAAGCTTCACATGTATTGCTGAGACATTCACAGACAAGTCTAATTAAATTATACAGAAGCTCTATAGAACAAGAAAGGACCTAAGCAGCAAGCATACACAATTAGGGGGAAATTACAGTAATGGCAGCATGTCTTAGACCTAACAAGAGTCCATGAATGTGGGGCGAATTCTAAACATAAAGTGTGTAAACTACAAGTCCTCACCATGCTAACTACAGCAACCAGCAATGAAAGGGAAGAAAAAAGTTCACAGAAGACAATTCAAGCAATACATCATCCAGGTGAAGGACTCTCAATATCACTTGTATGTCTTTTTATGATATTAGCAAGCATCTTACACACAAAATACATGTTGAACATATTGGCATGTAGCTTTTTTTTATCACTTTTAAGATGGATTCCTTGGTAATCCTCCAATCCAAGAGATTTGATAAAACTATCATGGCACTCCTTATTAGTTTAAATTCTAAAAATTCATAACAAAACCAAAGGTAGACAGACTGAACTTTGAGTTGATGCAAATCATTCCTACTTCTACGAACTTATATTTAGCCCTTACAGCACATACATCATTGAGAATTTTATTTGATTAAAGTCCTTTCACTGGGACTGAATGAATCTGAACTGAATTGAATATAACTAAATCGAAGTGAAAAACTGGATTCCAGTGATTAGCACAACAAGAATCAAGAAGCTCAATTATATAATCTCATACTTACCCAAATACATTAATAGATCACTACATAACCAAATCAGGCCTTGATATACTTCATTCATAGTGTGCTACATTCCAAATAACAAGAACAAAAAATAAATCTCATTAACAGCAATATGACATCTAGTCTACATGAAATTCAACTCATCAATTAAACTAAAAAAAAACAAATACTAAATACTAAAAACAAGGTCAACTGATGATATATCAGTAAATCTTAAATTATCAACCCACATAATATATTTCATAATTACCTTACCAAAAATAGCAACAAATCAACCAAAAGGTCAACAGAAACTAATAAAAATATTGCAAATAGTTGAAATTAAACAGTTGATGATTAGAGAAACACAATTAATAGCAAACTACAAACAAATTAAACAGCAAATGAGCAAAATTAACAATAATTATAATCCAAAACAGCAAAAACACAAAAAAATAAGCAATCCCCAGATGGAAAAATTCAAACTTTAATCACAAAAACAATAAATTTACCACAAATTAAACAGAAAATTAGCAAAATCAACAATACCCAGAAGTCAAAACAGCAAAAAAACACAAAATTAAGCAAACCCAGATGAAAAGGTTCAAAATTTAATCACCAAAACAGTAAATTTCCCACAAATTAAACAGAAAATTAGCAAAATCAACAACACTCAGAATCCAAAACAGCAAAAAAAAAAAAAAAATTAAGCAAACCCCAGATGAAAAAACTTAAAATTTAATCAAAAAAACACAAGAAATTTTACCACAAATTTTGATGGGAGCTTCAAGTTCAAGAAGATTAGGTTGTTTCAAGAAGATTTCTTTAGAAGTCAAACAAAGTTGACGGATCTCAGACTCAGAAATCTGAACTTGTTTTCCAGGACGACTTCTTACTTCTAATAATCGACGAATTACATCATCTAAAACAGTTTGTTCCATTAAAATAAAAATAAAAAAAATCAATTTTTTTCACTAAAATAGAAATAAAACACTAAAAAAAAATGATTTTAGATGGGGTTGAGTTTTTTTTTTTTGATGGGTTTTGATTCTAGAGAGAGAAAGAAGGGTTCTAGAGAGAGAAAGGTAATGGGGTTAAAGAAGGGAGGAAGAAGAAGATGAAAGGAAAGTTCGGAAAAAGAAAGAGAAAAAATGGATCGAAGAATGAGTGAATTGTCGTTTTGAGTGTAAGTTAGTGTCGTTTTAGTAGTGTTAGTGGATAAAGTCAAAGGAAAGAAAGAAGGGGGTTAATATAATAATGATTTTATTTTCGAGGGAATAATAAAATAATGATTTTAGTGAGAGAAGAATATGGTGGAAATTTCATGAGATAGAGAGAGAATATAGGCGCGTGAGAAGCATTTGAAATGCAATGATTTGATTTTGAGTGAAAATAAAATAAAGGGGAAAAAAAAAAAGGTGAAGATGGGGGTGTGGCCATAAAATTAGGGTTGAGAATGTGATATTGATTGATGAATGAGTGAGCGAGTGAGTGATGATGGATGGTGACTTTGGAGAAGCGTGTGACACTTATTGTTTTTTGGGAGTTTAGTTGTCCCTAAAATTGTAAGAAAGAATGGCTATCTAATTTGGTGTTGCAAACTTTATGTGGAGTAGGGGGTGGTGCACATGCATGGATGCTTAATGCAAGGGATGTATTATGTATAGATCATGTAGAATAGAGTTTAGAGATAATCATGTGTACCGATCCGCCAATGATGAATAAGTATGGGTTAGGGTATATGTTGTATTGATTCAGGTGCGGGCAAATGAAATAGAATACGGATGTGATAATTCAATATTGAATAATGTATTGAAAAGTGTATAAAATTTTTATCTACATTTAAGTAAAAAACTAGTAACTTTGCTCGGGCGATGCTTCGGTCGATCTCAAATAGCAAATATTGTTTTTCTATGAAAAAGTTGTTGTAATAAAAAAAAATTTTTTAATAAAAAATAACAATTATCAGACACTTAGGGATAGAGAATGTGTTAACAATAGTCTCTTTTCATACCTATTAGAAATGTACATATTTGTGCTTGTAGTTTTAGTTACATGTAACCATGTTATTATAACACTTCGTTATATTTTAATGTAAACAATTAATCAACAAAAACAAAGTGGATCGATGGTTGCATACTCATGTTTTATTCGAAAGGTCATTCATTCGTCGCGCAAAGTAATAATATCTAATTCATATAAGATATAAAAAGTAACTTTCTTTACTCAATAGAAAAATATTATATTGTCCATAAAAATATTAAATTAAAAAATAAACCTTTTCATGTAGGTAATGACCCTAATATTTATTTTTAGACAATAAAAGGAACTCTATTTATTTTTAGTTGTAATTATAAGTTTTCATTGAAGTAACTCCCTTCCCATCTCAATAACCCAATCCGTCCCTTAAATGATTAAAATAACTCAAAACAAATAATTATAGAGTATATACAAATGTAAATAAATGGTCACATTGTTAACTAATGATGTAACCCGCCATATTTAACAATTTGAGAAAGCATATATCTAGAGCACGTCTTGTTCGGAAGAGGGCAATTTGATAATATTATCTCTCAAATCAAAAATATGAATTTTCAAAATCATTATAAACATTTTTCAAGTCACAATTTTTAATAAGTCATTATGCAAAATTTTTAAGTCACAACATTGATTTTAAATTCAAGTCAAGAGATATAGGTTTTCAAGTTAGAATGATAAATTTTCAAGTTAGTAAAAAAAAAAAATGTGATAAGGGCCAACTATGCTATTAGTATATCACAATTCGAATTCTAGAAATAATTATTACTCCCTTTACTTCTTATTTTCTTTATTCAAAATCTTACTGTGAAGAGAAATGGAAGATTTTTCAACTTGATATTAAGTCTTTGATTTTCGCAATTTTCAATACACTTATTTTAACGTCAATATCTAATGATATATTGTATAAAAAAATTATAAAAACTTGATCTAAAAAAATCTTTAGCAAATCTACGGTTAGACCACCTTACGATAAGACTATAACTACCTATAGGTTTTCTATAACTAGTACGTTCATTGATTTAATTAATGTATTTATTTTTTGTCTAACAACCTAGTGGTCTTACCAAATAAGACCGTTTTATATAATTTTATGTAAAAAAATCTTATTGAGATCATTCCAAATCCCCATACGACTATACATTTTCATACATATTATGGAGATATTTTTTTATACCGGATTTTAACTTGATATTTTAGGTTGTACAAAATTGAAAATGAGGTCGAAATAGCCAAATTGAAAATGAGGTTGTACATAATATGGAACGAAGGGGGTAGAAAATGAGATTTTAACTTGAAATACTAGATAAAAAATCTTATTGAAATATTTTTTTTGTCTAACAACCTAGTGGTTTTACCATGTGACTATGCATTTTCATATCGTTTTAGGTTAACTTGGTCAAATAGCCAAAATACTTGTTTATTTTTCGGGCTTTTACATTAGTCGAAAAGCTAGTTTTTAAGCTAAAAGCTACCAGCTAGTAAAAGGAGTTTTTTCTTTTGGCTTTTGACTGGTAAATACGTAAATTACAATTTTATCTTTTGAAAATTAAAATAGTTTTATTTCTTAATTAAAATAAGCATGTCGTTAAAGATAATTTTACATAGTAACAACTAACAATCAAAAACCAATAGTTAATTACCAAACAAAACAACTAACAGTTACTAGCCAATCAAATTAGCGAGATAAACCAGCTATCAAGTACCGGTCAATTACCAAACAAGACTTCTAAAAATGTAAGAATTAATGTTAACGAGTACAGCCCATTATAAAATTGAAATCGTTCTATAGCGACTAGCGAGAATAAATTAGGTTCGGGCTACCATACTGCGCTCTGAAATCCGGAATATACAAACAATTGAACTCTACTTCCACACCAATTTCCCCAAAATCCAATTAAACACTGAAATTACTCAAAATTCAATTTATCAAATCATTTTAATATAATTAAAAATATGAGAAGAAGAAATCAACAAGTAAATTACTCAAAAGATCCATGCTTGACAATGCATCAACCATGGGCATCTTTGCTTGTTTATGGCATCAAACGCATTGAAGGAAGGTCTTGGCCTTCCCCTATTCGAGGTACCCTTCATCTATTTTCCTCAATTCTATCATACCCACTTTTTATTTTTGGTTCTTTTTGCATTAATTTGATTACCCATTTCTAAATTTTACTTCTTTTTGCATTATTTTGAGTTTTTATTTTCTGGGGTTTGTTCTAATTGTTTAATTTTATTATATGTACTCTTTGTTTGTTATTTGTATTCCTGAATTGGGTAAATTGGATTGAATTTTGTTTTTGATGGAATTGGGGTATAATTGTGTTTAATTTGAATGAATTTGTATTTGATGAGTAAGATATTCTTGAATTGTTAGGAAATTAGTGTTGAGGAGTTTATAGAATTATTGGCGCTCGATTTGAGCAGCGGCTTAAGTGATCAATCCCTTAGTTTCTAGTGAGCTGCTTCCAAACCAATGTAACTTTGTAAGTATGCAAGTATTAGTGTATATTTGAAAATTTGGAACTTTGTTATTTAGAGTTGTTTGAAAAAGAGTTGAAGATGAGTGTTATGTCGCGGTTATGTGGAACTAGTTTTTAGTGGCACACTAGATCATGTGCAAAACTCCAATGAGTAACGTAAGTGTGACCGATCTCAGGATAAGGTCATCGTCAACCTTGTTGTGTGCACTTACAATATCACAAGAAGCTAGATGGAGTGATGATTTAGCTTGAATTTGAGACTAGCAATAGATTGGGAACTAGCGCGGAGTGTTTAGTTATAGATGGTTAACAAAGAAAATAAGGAATGTTAGTGTATGTGGAGGTAGTAATAAATAGAGAAGTTGCAGGATATTATGGAGTGATTCGGCAAGACATCAATTGATCAAGGCAAAGACTACTTAGCTACAGCTAATCGAAATTTTGATTGTGTATAATGCAGTATAAGGAAGTGAGTTTTGCTAAAAGTTTCTACCTTACCGGACAAAGAAGTTCAGCCAAAAGTTTTCTTATATACCTTTAAAACTTCCAGGCCTTTTCCAACTAAGAGCCACACCGGCCCAATATGAAACAAGAATAGCACGTTACCAACCTTTTGTGTGCACTCACGATCCAGCAAGAATGTGGATGTCATGAATATAACCTGAACTAGAGAGAAGCAATATTATGAGAATAGAAAATGAGCGAATATATATATTTAAAAAAGAAATGATACCTAAGTTGATGTGGAAGAAGGAGCAAGCAGTTGTAGTAAAGGAGAATATTATAGATCGTTTCAAAAAGGCTTCAAGGCAAGGAATAACTAGCAACGATAATTTGACATTGTTTGCCCCATATAAGGTAAGTGCACCCCGCCCAATGTAATCTTCCCTTAGCTAGCGTGTGGTGTGTAGACGTTAAGTCTTTATCAATCATAATATATTTGGAAGAAATGCAGTATATGGGAGGAAGCTCTCTTATCATTTTCCTAACAGATTAAGGACAATATTCTTCCCATAAAAATCTTAGTATCTTATTGTTTACCCTTAACTTTCAGGTCTTGTCCAACCAAGAGTTGCAATGCCAGTTTGCATTTAAAGATGTACAATTTGTGCATGTGGTGAAAAAATCTCAATAATCATGTCAATGTTAATAAGTTTGTGATATAATTCGTAAAGTGACTAAAGTATCCTTATATAAATATTGTTGAAATGACAAATCTAAGATGTTTATATTAGTTCTGTTTGAAACCTAATAAATCCTTATGTTTTGGTCCAAATTTGGCGGTTTCTGTCAAGTACTTCATTAGGTGGGTTTGGAACTTAGTTAGGAACTTGGGCAATCTTAGTCAGTAATTCAGTTGATTTTATGTCCTTTACGGGTTGATAATTCCTGTTGGATCAGTGGTTGAAGAAAGAATTAACATGTTTGTATTATGTGAAAGCTTTTGTAGTGCACGTGGATGTTTATACAGTCCTATGACCTTTTATTGGACAGTTACAGACTTACAGACTTACAGTCAGTCACCCATAAGTGGGCTCATTAATCTCATAACCGCCTGCAAAGTTGCAACTACAAACTTGAAAGGAGTCCATCCTCAAATCACTTCCGTAATTCCATTTACCATAGCCACCTTAAATGGAAATCCGGCAAGTTTGACCGTCATCCAAGGTCAAACCTCTTCACCAAAACTGTGATCACTCTTTGTAAAAGCATACAAAGTATCATTAACTACTAAAATTTTGCTTTTAGTATACCAAAGTAATTAACGAGTGGTTTTTTGTGAATTTATTTTTTAGGACCAGACAATTAGTTTAGAGTTTCATGTCCCTTTTATGAGTTTATGGGTGGTTTAAAATAAAAAATCTTATATTCATTATTGTTGGAGTTTGAATTATTATTTGATTTAGATCTTTGGAATTGAAAGGTCGGCTTTGGATTCATGCCGCTAGTAAGGTCCCAGATGCAGCTACTATAAAAGCGATGGAGGTTTTTTACAGGGAGTTATATGCAGTGGATGGTGTCACTGATCTTCAGTTTCCTGAGGATTATCCAGTCTCAAAACTTATAGGTGCAAATCACATGCGTCTACAAGAATTCAGGATAAGAATAAGGATCTATATTCTTTTTATAACTTCAGTCATATTGCCTTATATATTGATGATGGTTTATTCTTCTAGGCTGTGTAGAAATCGTTGGCTGTCTTAGACGCGAAGAACTGGCAAATTGGAAAGCAGTGCCTGAGGGGGTAGATTGCAAACTTCTTATCTCATTTTTATACTTCTATATAACGAGCTCAAACTTTTCCCTTGTTTAGCCTTCTTACCGTGCACTGCACTGTCATCAACAGGTGAGGTTGGAAGGATTGACCAATTTCTGTTGGCTGTGTGAACAGCCACAGGTATGTGAGATTTTAATAACGTAAATGTCCAATGATAGGTATATTACATTTTTGGCCTGAAATCATTCAAAAATCTTGCTAAGATTTGGTCTTATTCAGAAATTGTTAGATCCTTTGAAGATGCGGGGTGATCAGGGTGTTTATAACCTGGATAGGAAGGTTGGTATATATAATTCCTTTTCTTTTTATTTTTCTCCTGTTTTGTTTTATTTCATGTTGTTTAACCATCTTTTGAGATTAAGGCTTTTATAATTTGATATTGAACGATCCACTTGTGGCAGATAATTGAAGCTGCAGTTAGTGGTCTTCTTCCAGTGGAAAGTCCATCTTCGATGAAGTTTCCACTCCCATACACAGCAGACTACAATTCATTAAGGCCAGGATCCATGGAAAGATCTGAAAACAAAGTTGTTGGAGCTGAGAAGCCACCAAGTTTAATTGCAGCCATAGATGGTGCAAGAGCAGCTGCAACACAGTTTTCAAAGAAAGATACCAGACCTGTAAAGAACGCCTCTCAGGATAATAATATGGTCAACAATGAACTGTTATATAAGCTTAAAAACGTGTCTGTGGAAGAGGATAGTTCAAAATCTGGGGTTGATATTGAGTCCAAAAGCAAGACCGAAGGCAACAGCTCAAATGTTGATGTGAAGAAGCAAAGGCAGCTAGGTTCTTCTCCGGTTAGTGGTTTCTTCCTTGAGCTTTTTATGAATATGCTATGATCTCATAACACTATTCATGCTGTAAAAAAACCTCTCATACATTAGACATTCAAACACGAATTTCAAGTCCTTACAGATATCTTTTGATATGTTTTAATTTACTCTTTCCTCGGGTAAGATAACCTTTTATTTTCAGCCTTCTTTTTTGATAATTTTTACAACTTGAAATTTGCTTTATCTGTTTATTGTTAGCTGTGGATTATAGGAATTTTAGTCAGTGAATGAAGATCCACTTAGTCCTCGCCTATAGGTTTTTGTTTATGATGACTTAATAGGTAATAAAGATAGTATTCTCCTGTAGGTTTTTGTTTATGATGATTTGATACGCAATAAAAATAGTACTTGGCATTCTAGTGCAGGCAATCTAAATGTTAACTTGTTGAGGAAATAACATTTATGAAATTGATTTTCTCATTTTCCTTCATTTGAGGAACATAAGGCCATTAGCGCACAGTTCCTTTTCAAGACTGTACGACTCAATAGAGGTTGCAAATTACTTGTTATATCAATGTTGGGCAGGCCCATGTCTAGGGTAGAGATTCACAACACAAAAGTCCAGTGTGGTTCTATCCTAAAGTGAATTGAGAAAGCAAGTGGTAGCACCACCAACTTATATACTCCATAATATTTACCTCCCACCGCTCTACTAATGTAGAACACTTTTGTTTTCTCCCAAACATATTTGAGATTGAAGATTTCAACAACCCAGAAAACAAATCCGACTTAACACCTATGCTGTCTAGAGATAAGTTTGATGGTGTGAGTTTCTGGGATTTGGTTGCACCTACCAACCTACGTATATGAGTGTTCTGAATATGTGGGCGACTCCTAAATATTGGGCACAGGGATATCGGATTGAGGCACCCCACCATTCATGAAGCATATTCATGATGCCAACTGATTTTTGGATTTACCTTCACAGTATCAATATGAAAAGAGTTGTGTTAACTTTGTCTGGTCTAGTTGAAAATTCACTTTATTCTCANTTATAGGTGCAAATCACATGCGTCTACAAGAATTCAGGATAAGAATAAGGATCTATATTCTTTTTATAACTTCAGTCATATTGCCTTATATATTGATGATGGTTTATTCTTCTAGGCTGTGTAGAAATCGTTGGCTGTCTTAGACGCGAAGAACTGGCAAATTGGAAAGCAGTGCCTGAGGGGGTAGATTGCAAACTTCTTATCTCATTTTTATACTTCTATATAACGAGCTCAAACTTTTCCCTTGTTTAGCCTTCTTACCGTGCACTGCACTGTCATCAACAGGTGAGGTTGGAAGGATTGACCAATTTCTGTTGGCTGTGTGAACAGCCACAGGTATGTGAGATTTTAATAACGTAAATGTCCAATGATAGGTATATTACATTTTTGGCCTGAAATCATTCAAAAATCTTGCTAAGATTTGGTCTTATTCAGAAATTGTTAGATCCTTTGAAGATGCGGGGTGATCAGGGTGTTTATAACCTGGATAGGAAGGTTGGTATATATAATTCCTTTTCTTTTTATTTTTCTCCTGTTTTGTTTTATTTCATGTTGTTTAACCATCTTTTGAGATTAAGGCTTTTATAATTTGATATTGAACGATCCACTTGTGGCAGATAATTGAAGCTGCAGTTAGTGGTCTTCTTCCAGTGGAAAGTCCATCTTCGATGAAGTTTCCACTCCCATACACAGCAGACTACAATTCATTAAGGCCAGGATCCATGGAAAGATCTGAAAACAAAGTTGTTGGAGCTGAGAAGCCACCAAGTTTAATTGCAGCCATAGATGGTGCAAGAGCAGCTGCAACACAGTTTTCAAAGAAAGATACCAGACCTGTAAAGAACGCCTCTCAGGATAATAATATGGTCAACAATGAACTGTTATATAAGCTTAAAAACGTGTCTGTGGAAGAGGATAGTTCAAAATCTGGGGTTGATATTGAGTCCAAAAGCAAGACCGAAGGCAACAGCTCAAATGTTGATGTGAAGAAGCAAAGGCAGCTAGGTTCTTCTCCGGTTAGTGGTTTCTTCCTTGAGCTTTTTATGAATATGCTATGATCTCATAACACTATTCATGCTGTAAAAAAACCTCTCATACATTAGACATTCAAACACGAATTTCAAGTCCTTACAGATATCTTTTGATATGTTTTAATTTACTCTTTCCTCGGGTAAGATAACCTTTTATTTTCAGCCTTCTTTTTTGATAATTTTTACAACTTGAAATTTGCTTTATCTGTTTATTGTTAGCTGTGGATTATAGGAATTTTAGTCAGTGAATGAAGATCCACTTAGTCCTCGCCTATAGGTTTTTGTTTATGATGACTTAATAGGTAATAAAGATAGTATTCTCCTGTAGGTTTTTGTTTATGATGATTTGATACGCAATAAAAATAGTACTTGGCATTCTAGTGCAGGCAATCTAAATGTTAACTTGTTGAGGAAATAACATTTATGAAATTGATTTTCTCATTTTCCTTCATTTGAGGAACATAAGGCCATTAGCGCACAGTTCCTTTTCAAGACTGTACGACTCAATAGAGGTTGCAAATTACTTGTTATATCAATGTTGGGCAGGCCCATGTCTAGGGTAGAGATTCACAACACAAAAGTCCAGTGTGGTTCTATCCTAAAGTGAATTGAGAAAGCAAGTGGTAGCACCACCAACTTATATACTCCATAATATTTACCTCCCACCGCTCTACTAATGTAGAACACTTTTGTTTTCTCCCAAACATATTTGAGATTGAAGATTTCAACAACCCAGAAAACAAATCCGACTTAACACCTATGCTGTCTAGAGATAAGTTTGATGGTGTGAGTTTCTGGGATTTGGTTGCACCTACCAACCTACGTATATGAGTGTTCTGAATATGTGGGCGACTCCTAAATATTGGGCACAGGGATATCGGATTGAGGCACCCCACCATTCATGAAGCATATTCATGATGCCAACTGATTTTTGGATTTACCTTCACAGTATCAATATGAAAAGAGTTGTGTTAACTTTGTCTGGTCTAGTTGAAAATTCACTTTATTCTCATTTGAGCATAGATTGCTCAACTTTCTCTTCTCTCCAAATATTCTTGTGTGTGTGTGTGTGTGTGTGTGTGTGTTTGTGTCTGTGTATCTTTCTCTCCAAATATATTGGCACCTTTAATGTGATTGGTCTTCTTACTTGGCCATAAGTGGACTTATATTTGCAATATTTCTTGTCGTGCTTTGGAATATATTTCTTGTTTTATTATAGTATCAATGATGCAATTATTTATTCTTGTGTTGTTCTCAATCCAATTTGCTAGCTCTGATGTAGGCAGCTTGTGGAATTATTCACAACTTGAAAAGTCCTCTTTTATGCATGTGTTCTTGGAAGCCAAATTAATGTAATTAATTAATTATGTGTTTATTCTGCTACCGTCTATGTAGTATGCATTAATATAGTGGGCTTCCAAAACTCTGATATTGTCACTTCTGTGACTCTTCATTTCACCTTAATTTGTATATCTTATTTCTTCAATCAGTTACAACATGAGCAGTTCTCTTTTGTATATGAGTGTTCTTGGAAGTCCATTGTACGGGTGCATATCTTATCATTATCTGTAGTCTAAACCAATTTATATGGTGGGCTTCTGAAAAACTCAATTTGCTACTCCATGTCTTCAAGTCACCTCAAGTAACCGTGTTGTATGCTCAACACTTAGACAGCTAGGCACTTCATTTTGGACTGAAATTTTGCATTCTTTTGTGTTGGACACAGGACACTTGGGACTTGTACTTGTGTCTCATACTTCTAGGAAACTCGTGTAACATAGGACTCACTCTGCATCTACATGTCTGCATAACAACTTATCAGTCGTACCTGTATCTCTGTCTTATTATTCGCAAAAGCTTTAAACATGAAATGTGCAGTTACATGACATACTAATTCTTATGTGGTTCTCAGCTTTTTTCTGCTGCTGTGAGAGGAATACGGCCAATCTGAGCCTATGGAAGAGTACGTGACAGGAAGCTTTGCACATTAAATAGTAGTGTAAAAACTACAGCAAGCTCATAGGCTATTGTCATATTGCTTTTTCAATAGGGTTAGTTTAAATTTATGAGTTTTAGATTGCTTATAGTGTGTAGATATTTGTGTCATGGTTGAATAATCCCATGGTTCACCCCTTTTCTTGTAGTATATAATATAGTAAATCGTGTTATACTACAATCAAGCACTATATCCTGTACATGGTTGATTAAACCCTTGCACGGAGAGCTTTATATACTATGGAGTATAATATATAGTGATTTTACATGTTTTGAGACGCATTTATCTTTTCGGAATATTTAGCTAGCCATATTTGCCTACACTGTTTCACTTTGTGCCATCTTGAAAGCAATTTCGGTATACGTAACTGGTTTGAAATTTCCCCCCCTTACTGATTCAGAGAGCAAGATAGTTGACTGTTATATGCCTGCACTGTTTCACTTTGTGCCTTCTTGAAAGCAACTCAAGCATACCTAACTGGTTTGAATTGTTTTCTTTGCTTGACTTGATTAATTCAGAGAGCATGCTAATTGACTGTTGTAATATATTTCAATTACATAGACTGTCTTTCTATTTAACTGTTAACAGGAAGGAGGTGCTAAGTACAACAAAAAACAGATAATTAAACAATAATGAAGGTGATTTCATTGTTGCTCATACTAGTGTTGGTATTAAGTGGATTGTTTATGGTTCCTCAAAGGAGTATTCTTTTGATGGCACAGCGGCTGCCTCGCCGACCACCAGCTCTCACGGCTAATAGAGGTTCCCGTCCAGGAAATCCTCCTGTTGAAGACTAGCATTATATGAGCAATACTTTTCGGGAAGATTATGAGTAGCTTTGATCTTGCTCATTATGAAATGGTGGATAAGTACCTCTTTTATACGGCTGGACTTAGAGTGCTGCGGATTTGCTGATTTTTGTTTATCTTACATGTGGATGTTTTTATTATTTTATTTTTTATTTTATTTATTATTTTTTTTATAAGAACCTGGTTGTTATACTTGTCCCAAATATTAATGAGTGATTGAAGATTTGAATTTTGAAGTGTATGGCAAATCTAGCTTTTCCTAGTAATACGGTGCTCTAATACCTGGATCACCTCATCTCTTTATAATACTCAAAACTTTCTTTTTAAGAGGTTTTAAATTCTTGCCGATTTTCTCATGATTCTATAAGATTATGGGATCAATTCTCACCACCAGCACTTGTGACTATCTTAACACCAAAAAAATAAAGCAATGGTTTTGCCTTTGTATGATCATCAATTCAATTTCTCCCACTCTTAATGTTGTTGGTAATGGTTTCCTATGCAAATTTCGAGCTCATAAAATTTATCTGACTCACACTTGAACTTTTTTTTTTTAACATTAATTTGACTAATTCGATCTCAGAGCAAGTTATCGACTGACTGACTCACATTTATAATTTACACCAAATAATTTTCAAAAGTAGAACATACTAACCCATAACAAAAACAGATTTTCCATGAACAGAATAAAACTATTATAGGAAAAATATTAATGAAATTTTAGTGAAGGTGACTTCGTTGTTGCTCATTTTAGTGTTAGTGTTAAATACTAAAATGCATGTATCCTTCTTGGTTCCTCATAGGGTTGTTCTTTCAATGGCTAAACGACCACCTTATCGACCATCGTATCCTGTACCTAATTATGCTCCCTCTCAAGGCCATCGGCGTTGATGGCCAGTGGTGCTAGACTGCTAGTCAAATATCTTTCTCGATCAGCAGTCAGCATTTCTTGTGTAACTGATCAATGTTATTCTAAATATTGCTTTGTGTATGTGTAGAGTTATTATTTCACTTGTCACAAAGAATTTGAGAACTTATTAAGCATCCTAAATAATCCTGCCCACCATAATCTCACTTAACGGTGTATAAGATTCAAACCCGTGACCTATATATATGTCATGTTGGCTCTAATATCATATTAGAGGACCAACTCAACCAAAAGTTTAAGCTGATGGTTTAGGCCCAAGAATAATGTATATACCCTATCAATACAAAAAAAAAAAAAAGGTGGGTAATTATGTTCTTTTAAACCTAATAGTCATGGTTCAAATTTTAGTTTAGTTGTAATGTCATTGTGATTAGGTTGAATTGATAACTTAATTTTTTTTATGTTACTTTAGAAATATTTGATTTTACAAAACATTTGTCATTGTCATTGTGATTTAATAAGAGGCATTGACCCTAATTCGATTGTATTTAACTTTTCACAAATATATTAATAGGTTTGTTTTGAAAGTATGGAGTATTAATAAATAAAGTAACAATTCAAAGATCAAATATATGCATCATGCATGGTTGACTGTAGTGTATTTTAATCCAAGCACGTTAACCACCTTCTCTCAATCTCTCTATTTAATTAGCTTTTGTAAGAGTACTAAGCAATAAGCATAGCTAACATATTTTATTATTATTTTTTTTTTAAATCAATCACCATAGAACTTTTTAATAGAGAGCAAGCTAAGCTGACTAGTTAGCTAAGCTAATTGACTGTAATATATTTTACTCCATTCATGTAATCACGTAGACCAATTTTCTATATATTTGTCATTATGAAGAAGAAAATAAACACAGAATATCTTAAACGTAATAGATTATTAACTAATAATGAAGGTGACTTTAGCTTCATTGTTGCTCATGCTATTGTTGGTGTTGAGTGGTTCGTTTGTGGTGGTTCCTCAAAAAACTATTATCATGTCTATGGCAAGACGGCCCCCTCATCGACCACCGGCGCCTGTGCCCAATAAAGGATTTACTCCAGGTCCTCCTCGTTGAAGCACAGTTGTGAAGGGAATCATATTTCTAACATTTTGTGAGGAGATTATGAGTTTCAACATATTTCATGGTGTGGAGTTATCCTTTTGGTATGTGCCTATGTACGGGGGTATGTAAGGGTTGACCTTGGAGAGGGAGGAAAGATCCGAACTTAACTCCATCCATCATTCTTACCTTTAAATTTAAAAATTGTATGTTTACTTCGAATAAATTTTATGGAGTATATATTACTCCGCATTTGTTAGTTGCTGGTCTTTAGTCGTTGAGAAAATAAGAAGGATGTTTTACTTGTCACAACATCGAGCATGAACTCCGAAGTATATGAGTTCAGGCATGTCATGTACTCGTGTCGCAAAAAATAAAATCGTATCGAAGATATCTCATTTCTGTGTCAACATAACTATTCTTAATCTCCGAGATTTGTGTATAATAGACATATCAATTGGCATGTATGTAAATATTGTGGACTCAGTTGTGCAAGCTCATGTAGAATACAACTCTGATTTCAAAATTGCAACTGTGTTAGTATACAGTCGATAGCCTTCATTACATTTCTTGCTTCAGACAAAATAATAACCTGTGTTTTAAATTGATTCCACTTTGAAATAACAGAAACAAAAAGAGCCAAATACATAGCTAGAGCATCTTAATTATGAGTATATTGCTTAGCCTAAGTCATCAACATTACTCTTCTTTACTCTTCTTCTTCTTCCTCTTTTTGCTTTTATGCTTCTCCTCCTCAACCGTAATTCTTTCAGCTCCTTTTTTAGCCTTTTTAACCCCATGATTCTTCTTCTCCTCGTCAACATTACTTCTTTCATCTTCTTTTTTAGCCTTTTTTACCGCATGATTCTTCTTCTCCTCGTCAACATTACTTCTTTCATCTTCTTTTTTAGCCTTTTTTACTGCATGATTCTTCTCCTCTTCATCAATGTTACTTCTTTCAGATTCTTTTTTAGCCTTTTTTACCGCATGATTCTTCTCCTCCTCAACACTACTTCCAGAGTCTTTTTTAACCTTTTTTACCCCATGATTCTCCTTCTCCTCATCAGCATCAGTTCTTTCAGCGTCCTTTTTTACCATTTTTACCCCATGATTCTTCTTTTCCTCGTCAACATTACTTCTTTCAGCCTCCTTTTTAGCCTTTTTATTCGAATGATTCTTCTCCTCCTCAACATTACTTCTTTCAGCTGCTTTTTTAGACTTCTTTACCACATGAATTTTCTCCTCCTCATCGACATTACTGCTAACAGCTTCTTTTTTGGCCTTTTTAACCGCATGATTCTTCTCTTCCTCATCAAGATTACTTCTTTCAGCTGCTTTTTTAGACTTCTTTACCACATGAATTTTCTCCTCCTCATCGACATTACTGCTAACAGCTTCTTTATTGGCCTTTTTTACCGCATGATTTTTCTCTTCCTCATCAGGATTACTTCTTTCAGCTTCTATTCTAACCTTTTTTACCCCACGGTTCTTCTCCTCGTCAACTTTACTTCTTTCAGCCTCGTTTTTGGCCTTTTTTACCGCATGATTCTTCTCCTCCTCATCAACATTATTTCTTTCAGCTTCTTTTTTAGCCTTTTGTACCCCATGATTCTCCTTGATTTCAACCTGATTTGTAACTAAAATGTTGCTTTTCACCTTTGCATTCACCTCCTGAAGCCTTGTACTTTCTTTGGAGCTCTTAACTTCCTTTCCATCTCTGGAATTCTTATGCTTCTTATGGAGCTGAGCAAGTTCATCAAAGGAAGCTGAAGCACGTTTTAAGTAAGCTACAAAAGCAGGGGATGCTCCATTGTCTGAAGAAGCAAATTTTGACACGATCTTAGCTGCTTTTGAAAGTGAAACAGGCTGAGTAGATACTACTTCGCCTGACACCGTCTTCATGTCACACCAAAAACAAAAGCTTCTACTTCCTGAAAAATAAAAAAATGTGACACAAAAAATCAATTACATGTTGAATTACTATGCAATTATGTCCCAAAATAATTATTCACAGGTTTCTCTCTAAAAAGAAAAACTTATTCACAGTCTCATTGTGTCGACACCTTATCCAAACAAGGAGATCAGTTCCCCTCTCTTCCCCTAATCACTGTCTTGCCATTTCTTCTAATCCAACCAATCTATGAACAAAAATCTAACTCAACCTGTTTCAACAATATTTCGTCAACCAAAGGCTAATAATAATAAGCATTAATATTCATCAAACTCTCCATTTTAAGATCCCACAATAATATTTAGAGTATGTTTGGATACACTTTTTAGAAGGAAAGGGAGAAGAAGGAAAAGGGAAAAACGGGAGGTGAAAGAAGGGGAGAGGAGAAGAGATCAATTTCATGCATTTGGATAGGAAAGGAAAGGGAGAGAGAGTGAGGGGATATAAAAAATAAATTGATTAGAAACAACACAGATGAAGGGAGGGTGGGTAGCCATACCCATGGCTACCAGTAGAGTTGGTGAACAAGATTCACATGGTATGTGAGTTTTCCTTCCACGTCTTTTCAATTTTGGAAGGATTTATTTGTTGAAGAAGGAAGGAAACTATTTCCTTCCATTTCTCTTCCTCCCAAATCCTTCACCTCAACTTTTGATATCCAAACAAAGGATGCTCCATCCGGCCATCCCCTCCTTTCCCTCCATTTCCTTTCATCCAAACAAGTTGTAAATGTGTAAACCAATATAAATCCTCCAAAATCATAATCACACCTCACTCCACAATTCTCATTAAAAACCCTTATTAAATAGCTTTACATAAACAAGTTTGAGTTGTTGAAACTCATCAAATACTTCAGTAACACTAGAAATTTAGAAGCATAATTATAAAAACAACTCATACGGGATGGGAAAGTTCTCTTTAGGATTAAGGCTTTGATTATGATGTCTTGACTTATAAAAACAACTAAAAGTTTTTTTCTTATCCCATGTCAGTAACAATGATCCTTCCTCTCCATTCCCTTTCATCAAGTCTCGACAATAAATAAGTTTAAGAAAACTCCACACATCCATACATAAAACACATTTCAGGTCTATAATACGCGGACAAAAGATTTAAAAAAAAAAAAAAAAAAACTTCTCAAACCCATCATAATATAGTGATGAAGCACGGTCCAAGAGGTCATTTAGCAATTGTAATCAGCATGCGAAACAAACATAGAAACACATTTAAGTAACATAACACAAAATTGCCACGCCTTTATCTGAAAGCGGCGTCCATATGTTACCTGGAGTTAGTCTAGCACACCTTGGTGTTTTCATTTACCTCATTTTGTTCCTATTCTCCTAAGTTTGAATCGACATTCATAGAAGCAAGAAACAAAAAATCAATTTTATCAAGTTTTCACTTAAGAGTTTCATTTGAAATTGTTACATTTATTGAATTTGAATATCTCAATACTCCAAGGATATGTGTATAGTAGTAAGGTTGTTCTAGTGGTACTTGCTCTAAAATAAATTTTCCAGAAAAAGTATCATACTAATAAGTTCGTTACTAATACTTCACTAATTGATATTTTTAGGTTAATTATTAGACTATCCACAAATATTCTCGAAAATTTAAAATCATAATACTTTAATTAAATAAATTTAGCTTCCAAATCACAATTCATAAACCATTTACTAAAAAATAAGAATCATAAATTGGTTTGCCCAAACAAAATGAAAATTAAACAATAAAATTAATAGAATCTAAAAAACAGAGGAATTATTAATTTAGGGTTTGAGTAAAACTCAATAATGTCTAAAGGAGGAAGACAATGTGGATTTACACCGTCACTAACGTCGTTAGTTGTGACGGTAACGGCGAAGTAGCAACAAAAAAAAATGAATGGGGGTGGGGAATTACCTGGTGGCGTTGGTGGTTGACGGTTGTTCGGCGGCCGTCTTTTTCCCGTTACAGCATAGAAGCGAGCAAGGGTGAATGAGAGGGATAAACAAAGTAATTGATGAGGACCTCATTTAAGTCAGCCCATTACATCGAAAGAAGCAAACTTCTGGGCCTGATGTGCACAGTGTGTTTAAGCCCGTTTTTCGACCCATCGTTGATATACGAAAAATTGTACTCTTAAGTATATTTTTACCTTTTTAGTTGCAATTTTTGAATAATTTTATCATCCATAACAAATAATAAAAATACTAAAAAGTTGCAATTAATAAAATAAAGGGGTATGTTTTAAGCTTTTACAAAGTATAAAATATCTTTGCAAAACATCTCCTATATTGAAAAAAATTAAATTTGATGCAGTAATGGTAGAAGTCATTTTGAGCATGAATGAACAAAATTAAGAAATTGTATTTCTTATTAGATTTTTGGATGGATAGGTAGCATTATATTATTCCCGATCAAATGCTCAATTTTAAGAAAAAGTATGAATCATCCTTATATAATTCGAAAATCAAATTTTTACGAGTACTTATGGTACAAAAATACATAGTTATGTATCAATTGTTTAATGTTCAAACTTCTATTTCCAAATTTACTAACCTAATTTTAACTTCTTCATTTTTTTTATGTAATCAATTAATTGAGGGTATTACCGTATTAGGAGGAAAGAATGAAAGAGTGGTTAATGCGTTAGTAAGGGTCTGTTTACTTCAGTTTAAAATAAAATCTGTTCATTTCAATTCAGCTTAAATCAGTTTTTATTTCCCATTAGCTTAGTTCAATTCAGTTCAACTCTTCTTTTATTTTTCTAATTTTTATTTTGCTACTTTATTTGTTCCTTATATTATTTGTTCATATATATTATATTTTTCATGATATTTTTTTTCTTCATAATTCGTAATATATTTGTTCATAATATTATTAGTGTGTTCATAATATATTTTTGAAACATTAATCATTTTTTTTGTTTCATATATATATTAGTTTATAATTTTCACAAAAAGAAAATATTATGAAACTATCATTCAAGAATTGAATTAAAAATATAATTGAAATACTATTCACAATAATATTATT
The DNA here is from genome assembly GCA_016808085.1 of Suaeda aralocaspica. NCBI lineage: Eukaryota > Viridiplantae > Streptophyta > Magnoliopsida > Caryophyllales > Amaranthaceae > Suaeda > Suaeda aralocaspica. Next base: position 1,564,410 of record PYUH01000009.1, read on the forward strand.
ATACCACATAAGTGGATTGCCATTTAGAAAAATATGATTATGTATTATTGATTTTTATTTCATAATATATAAACTTCCAATAAAGAATTTTTTGTTTGTTTAATAATTATTAGTAGATTAATATCAAAGTTATTACTATGTCATGCATTACTCTATAGTTAAAAATCATAATCCATAGTTACAAATCAATAGACATTGTCAATCCATATAAATCATTGTTAGAAATCAATAATCATAATTACAAATCAATATAAAAATTCAATAAGCAATAGTTAAAAATCATTGATCCATAGTAAAAACTTTCAGTTCAGTTCAGCTCCAAACAGTTAGTTCAGTTCAGTTCAGCTCCAATTAATTCAGTTCAATTCAACTGTTTTCAAGTGAAGTAACCATGCCCTAATAGTAAGGAAGGATGTGAGGTAGTCATCCTTGAAGAACATGAGCACATACCTTTTGGTAGCAAACTTCACGGTGTGGAGGGAGTATTCTATATTGTAATTAACTAGTTATCTTACCGGACTTATAGACAAATTAATTGGTTTAGTACAATCTATATACTACCTCTGCACCATATTAGTTGCAACGATTTGATATAACATAGAGAGAAAAATGTCAAATCGTTGCAACTAATATGATACGAAAGTAGTATTATACTTTCTTAGGTGATAAAAGTGAAAATTAAGATACATTGATGCATGTTTGTCAAATTTAAGAAAAATGTTACATATAAGTCTATAAAAATGAAAATATTATGTTGTAATGAAATTCAAGCATTATTATTACAGTAATGTTTAACATCTTCATACGTACTAATACTATACTAAAGAGAGTAAACCTTGTGACATGTCATTTTATTATAAAAGTACTTCCTCGTATGTTTTTTGCTTAAACTAAGGCCCTGTTCTTCTCGTCTTATTTTTACTTATTTTCAATAAAAATCAGTTTCAATCCTTAATAAATTGTTAATGATTTCAACAAAAATAAGTTCAGATCAGCAAAAATAAGTTGAGAAGAACAGGGCCTAATTAACAGGTTAATTAAATTATACGAAGTATTGTAATTTTATTTATATTGTTATGAACAAAATAAATTATAATAGTTTATATTTTTATTTTATATCTTAATTTATATAATTATTTAAAATTAATATACTCATTTATAATTATTTAAAAAATACAAATAATTTACAAACCTAATTTTGAACAATCATCAAAATATTATCTAAATTAAAAAATGTTTGATTTCAATAAATATTTTAATTTATAGCTTCATACGAGCACCATATAGCCCTAAAGATTATGTATAGCTTTTTCCATTAAATTATTAATTAAACTCGTCAGATCTAAATTTATTGTACTGTCCGGTAAATCAAATAATTAAAATACTTTAATCCTTGATTTATATACTTGAATATCGATAATTAATTAAAGATTAATGACCTAGTGGACTAGCTATAAAATTATTTGTTAATGCTGCATGCAAGTGTTTTACTTGACTAATTCAAAGCTTAAGCATGCATGATTGAATCTAATATATTTTAAATTCATTTACATTAATTAATTAATTAAAACATCTTCTATTGAGCAATAATATAAGCGTAACAAAATAAGCATACGTTAACTATACAACAATAATGAAGTCAATAATTTCATTGTTCATCATATTCATATTAGCGCTAGGTGGATCGTTTTTTATGGTTACAGCCGGAAGGCCAAAGCCACCATATATATGGTCACCAAATCCAAGCAGCCCTAGACAGCAAACCCCTGATGAACGTCCTCCTCCGCCTTCAGTTGCTTGACTGGTGCCTGCTCTTAAATCTTAATTGTATATGTTAATCCGTGGAATGAAGCTTGTTAATTAGCAACTCCTCATCTGTAATTGTGGGCAATGAATTTCTTTTCTTTTCTTTTTTTTTTTTTTTTTTTTTTTTTTTTTTTTTT